>CM062289.1:111466387-111595992 GCA_031216915.1 Pictodentalium vernedei | reverse complement strand
GTTTGTGTTTGACGTTATTTTTTAGCTTTTGAATACGATAACCATGGAAAATGGATATTATTGTTAAAAGAGGAAATTTTTCAAATTTGCCAAAAAGTTGACGGAGCGAACTGGTATGGGTTCAATATCGAGTATGAGACCCATTACTGTTAATTACAGCTTGACAATGCCTTCTCATGCTCCCAACCAGGTTCCTGATGGTCCTTTGTGGGATGGTGTAAATTGGTGTTCCATTCTTGGACTAGCATGGCACCAAGCTCCTGGACACTTCTTGGCTTGACTGGATGGGCTGAAATTGCAAGCTGCAACTCATTCCAGACATGTTCGATTGCATTGAGGTCAGGGGATCTTGCTGGCCAGTCCATACGCTCAATCCCCTCCCCCTGTCAGTACTCCCAGACAGCATCGGCAACATGAGGATGGGCATTGTCGTCCATAAGAATGAATCTATCACCCACTGCACCTGCACACAATCTGATGTGGACATCCAGGATCTCATTAATATACCGCTGTGCAGTCAGTGTACCACGTTCAAGGACACAGAGCTCTGTACGTCCATTTCTGCTGATGCACATGCTCAGCAATGTTGGCTGCATGGAATCGCTCTCCTGGTCTTCTCCATACCCTAGACCACCTATCTGTGTGGTGTAGGCAGTACCTTGACTAATCTGTAAAAAGGACAGGTCACCAATCTTCTCTGGTCCATCCAACGTGGTCCATGGCACATTCATATCGTGCCTGGTGGTGGGACAGCGGAATGCAAATGCATGATCTTCTCGATCGGAGACCACCTTCGTGCAACCTTGCCCAGATAGTCTGCATCGAAACATTTACCCCAGATGCATTCTGAAGGTCACTGCGAAGCTGGGTTGCTGTGACAAAGTGGTTCCTACGGGCCTGAATGATCAAAAACCGGTCTTCAGCTGCAGATATTGCCATGTCTCAGCCACCACCATGCCGTCTTAACTGGTGTGCCATACTGCTGAAATCTTGCCCAGGCTCTGGTGATCACCATGTGGTGCACACCAAGGGCTTCACCAACCTGATGATGGGTAGCCCCTTGCTCCACCATCCCTACAGACCGCCACATTTCTGCTTCAGACAAATGTCTTCTTACATTTGCATTTGCCATATTCAATCATTAAATCACAAGGGCTTGTGTTGAAATGGAGATTGAATACCCTACACATGTCATGTACATGTAGACAGTACATGAAAAGATCATGAAAATCAAGGGGTACATGCTTTTCATGACTGTCACGAAAAGTCTGCCTGTCAAGGGAGCTAATGTAAACACTGGGGACCATCTCAATACATTCCTCAATCATATCCACCAAAAAATATCGCAAATATGTCACAAGCAAATTTCACAATGATGTGTCAAATATTTGGTGCTTAACAAACTTTGAGTAGTATATTATTTCCTTGCTATGCCCCTGATGATAACTATGTCATGTGAGTAATAGAATATCAAATTTGTCTTCACCTCAAATGATTTTATGAAATTCATTCCAAGCGATCCATCTTGTCTCACCAGAGGCTCCGCAAAATAAATAATTATCAGTCTTGTTTCACAAACATGTTCAAGCAGGCCTTGTATTTTGTAATAATGTCTCAGTACACCAAAAGGCCTCATAGAACAGAATAATGCTGCCTACTCAAACATTGTCAGGACCAGCATTGTTTTTACCCATTGAGGGCTTATTTCTGACTTTTACAACCTCAGAACAGATGCCCTTAAAATACATCATGAGGAGGTTCTGCTGACGGTAGGCAAATTATCTAGCAGTGGTTTCTAGTTACTGTCTTGGCTGCCTTCACAGGCAGCCAAAACGTAACTAGAAATCACTGCTAAACCTTTAGACATATAAAGGCTGTGGGCTGGTGGGAATTCAGGACACTTGTCCAGGCCCTAAAAGGTTAACAATAACAATATTTTTTCTTGCAAGTGTAGCTTATAGCTTTGATGAAAAAAGCTACAGAACTGATCTCGAGTCTATCAGCCTCAATGCTGACAAAAATGCAAGGTTTGGTTGTTTGAGAGTTCAGCACTTGTATTATATCCTTTGTGTCTTTGATTTAGAGCAGGGCTAAATTGTGGACATCATCCTGTTTCCAGACTACAAAGTGAATTATGTTGATTGTCAATACAGTGTTTGTAGTGCTTTCTTGTACCACCAATATTGAGTTCTCCATTTGAGTGGGTCTTTCCAGGTTCACACAAGTACTGGAAAGTGCTTAAATGTTAAAATTGAACTGCAGGACAGGGGTAATGATTCTCACAAATTTATTTCTGAAGTGTAGAATAGAATGGGCATCATGCCATTTTGATTGTTGCAAAATGTTTCGAAATTCTGCCCTGTGGACCTTGAAGGTGCTTGAAAATCAAACATTTTTTGCTCAACTTTGGTGAAGCCAAATATAACCTTATACCATGGCCAGTTGTCCATTTGTCCGTCAACAATTCAATACAGCTCGGCTAGAGGCCGTATTTATGAACCGATCTTTACGAAACTTCTTGGGTACCTTTGTTATGACCGTGGGACGAGAACGAGTGTTTTTGGGTCCGATCCAAAATTCAAGTTGGCCGCTGGCAGCCATTTTGTACAAAAGTAGGTGCAATCAGATTTTTGCGCAGAACTTCCATATGAAAGCGCTGATTTGAATAATTTTTTGTATGAATGTTTAGTACCATGGGATACATCATATATAATACAGGTTTTTTTCTCATGCGTAAATTTTGCAAATTAGACTAACTTTGATGTTTTTTGGTGTTACTTTAAGCACTGTAAGAACAAATGCCAATAAGGCTCGGGCTAGAGGCCGTATTTATGAACCGATCTTTATGAAACTTCTTGGGTACCTTTGGTATCACCGTGGGACGAGAACAAGTGTTTTGGGGTCCGGTCCGAAATTCAAGATGGCCGATGGTAGCCATTTTGTACAAAATTAGGTGCAATCAGATTTTTGCACAGAACTTCCATATGAAAGCGCTGATTTGAATAATTTTTGTGTGTGAATGTTTAGTACCATGGGATACATCACATATAATACGGGTTTTTTTCTCGTGCAGAAATTATGCAAATTAGATGAACTTTGATTTTTTTAGTGCTACTAACACACAGTAAGTACACATGTCAATACGGCTTGGGCTAGAGTCTGTATTTATGAACCGATCTTCACGAAACGTCTTGGGTACCTTTTTTATCACCTTGGGATGAGAAAGAGTGTTTCTGGGTGCGGTCTAAAATTCAAGATGGCTGCCAGTAGCCATTTTGTACCAAAGTTGGGTCTAATCAGTTTTTTGTACACAACTTCTAAAAGGCTCAGGCTAGAGGCCGTATTTATGAACTGATCTTTAGGAAACTTCTTGGGTACCTTTGTTATCAGAGTGGGTTGAGAACGAGTGTTTTTGGGTGTGATCCAAAATTCAAGATGGCCACCAGCAGCCATTTTGTACCAAAATTAGTGCCATCAGTCTTTTGTACAGAACTTCTGTATGAAAGTTCTGATTTGAATTTATTAATTTATTTATTGATGTTTAAGGTCACATATTTATGCACAATGGCTAAGCATGACCGTGGCAGTTTTATGGGTGGAGGAAGCCGGAGTACCCGGAGAGAACCACCGAGCAACGACGAGCAGCTGCCAGCTCCCCAACATCGTAACTCCACACTGCTGCACAGGCAGGGTTAGATTGGTTGAAGACATGCGTACCATCGATGTGCAGTACGCCTTAGTACACGGCGTCATCGTGCCCCCACATGGGCAATGGGGGTGAAGTGTCTTGCCCAAGGACACAACACGGTTGCCGCAGGTGGGATTCGAACCGAGGACCTCTCGGCTTGCAGCCTGCACCTCTACCTACTGAGCCACCGCGCCCCCTTCTGATTTGAATAAATTTTTGTATGAATGTTTAGTAACATGGAATACATCACATATAGTATGGGTGTTTTTCTCGTGCATAAATTATGCAAATTAGATGAACTTTGATTTATTCAGTGCTACTTATACACTGTAAGTGCACATGTCAATACGGCTTGGGCTAGAGGATGTATTTATGAACCGATCTTCACAAAACTTCTTGGGTACCTTTGTTATCACCTTGGGGCGAGAACTAGTGTTTCTGGGTGTGGTCCAAAATTCAAGATGGCTGCCAGTGGCCATTTTGTACCGAAATTAGGTCCAATCAGTTTTTGTCACAACTTCTATACTGCTCGTATTTATGAACTGATCTTCACGAAACTTCTTGGGTACGTTTGTTTTCACCTTGGGACAGGAACGAGTGTGTTTTGGGGTGCCTTTTTTATCACTGTGCTATGGGAACAAATATTTTGGGGTTCAGTCAGACCCACTCTGGGACTCAAAGATTTCTTTTCTAGTTTAGCATCTGACTGTCACCCACCTTTACAATACTTTACCTATACATTTGTTACAGGCTACGGTCAGTATTTATGTACAGACCATTACAATACTTTATATGTACCTTTGTTATCAGGTCATTACCTAGATGTTTGTCATTGCTGTGTCACATACTATACATGTACATGTCTTAACAAGTTGAGCTACAGTGTCATTGACACTTTCATTTGAAAAGGTTCTGCAAAGTGTTAAACCCTTTACCAAATGAATCGGCCGAACTGGTCTGTGTAATATACAAATTCAGCAGTTGAAATTTTTTTTTTTTTTTAGAAACATTTCAGCAAAATCGTATCATGTGACCCCTCATTGGAACAAGCTCATTTCATGAGGGGCCACATGATATGATTTTGTTGAAACCTTTTGAAAAAAAATTGAAAACATTATTTTTTAAATAATGAATTTTGATCTCGTTTTCATTGTGTAAAGAGATAAAAAATATTTTTTGGCCCTGTTTTTGAGTATGCTTATAAATTGTGGCAAATATGTGGGGTTTTTTTTAGTTTCTTGTCCCAAGAAGGACATTTTGACAAAAGCTCACTTTCGTGTAAAGCTCTCTCTCTCAGAGCTTATTCCTAAGATATGAGCTAATGGGTTAGAATTATCAATGAAGGTAATGAGTGACAGAAATTCTGCCACTCATATTGGTTTATACTGTAATGTGTATACATATGAAGATCAGATATGATTCAAATAATTCCAGGTGGAGCAGGGTGGAGGTCTGGGAAAGTCTGGGAATTTATTTTGTACAAACCTTCTCTTTCCAAGTTCAAACCCAAATCTTCTTTCTAACCCACATTCATTCACTGTTGCAGTGCCTGTATAATGAAGTAACTTGTGGTTTAACCCATTACCCAACATAATGGCCGAAACCGGCCAGTGTTATTTACAAAAACTCACTCAGTTTTCATTATTTTTTCATTTTTTTGGTCAAAAACCTAGCTTATGGCACCTCATTGGCATGAGCTACGTGAGCACATTCTAGTGAGGGGACATAAGCCATGGTTTTGATGCAAAAAAATGAAAAAAATTAGTTATTCAAGAATTTTGTTGCAAGTGTTGTCTGCTTTCATGTTAGGTAAAGGGTTAAATCATCTGTTGTCCATATGCAGGAGAAATGAATGAGAAATTCGGTTCTTTTGTGCAGTGAAGCTGAGCTGGCAACCCTTACTCTTCAATCCACAGTTAACGGTTCAGTACTGGAAATTGTATGCATAGGGTTTGCATGGAGTGATTTAGAACTTAATCACCATCAGTGTAAACAGTTTCAAATTTGAGAACCTGGTAAGCAAGCTTGCAGTTTGGTGCCCAGGTCACAAATTACATTACTATAACAGTACTTAATAATTGTAACATATGATTCATTTGCTTCACTTCATAAGTACACAAGCCTGAAAATAAGCAGACTGTCATCTGCAGAATGAGGTCCCCAGAGGGTTAATTTAGTGCTGCTACCCTGAACAGCAGGGTAGCATTACTAAATTTACCCTCTGTGAACCTCAATCTGAATCAAGTTCTCAGGCCTCTGCAGAAAGTAGTACCCAGAGTATAAATTGGCGGATTCTAGCCCACTGTATGGGACAGAATCAGCAAATTCACCCTCTCCAGACCTCATTCTGCAAACGACAGATTCCTAATTTTCAGGCTTGTAAGTACAGTGTTTTAACAATGTAACTTGTAAGCAGACAAGCATGCCATTAGGCCAATCAAACTGAAAATGTACCTACAAGGCAACTATTTTTTCAGTTATGCTGCATGATTCTGCCCATAGAAGACATTTATTTGAAATTGTCCCATTGCAAAAAAACATGAGTTACCCAATTTGAAATTATACCAATCAGGAAGCTGATTCGATGTCAATCACGAATCAGGCCTTTGAAATCAACATCAAAAAAAATGTTTAAATCTTTGTAGAGCCCTAGTTGAATACCAGGTCAGGGATTTGTCTACCCCTATTTGGAAAGGATCTGATGGTCTGTTACATTGGGAATATTCACATCATAGAGGGCCAGAACTGATAAATTTCTGAAACAAGCAGCAGCTGCAACCACATGTTCATTAAAACATCCAGTAACAAAGTGTATGCATGCATGTTTTGTTAACTTAAACTTTAAAATTCCAAGCATAAATAATAAAAAGCAGGATTTTTGTCAGGGAAGATAATGCTATTGGCATTTGTTGATGTATTCACATGCATCTCCTACTGATAAACCTGTGACATTGAAACAGTATTGAACACTATATATAGTTACATGTACCATTGTATGCAGACTCTAATTTTCCAAAATATATCCCATCAAATTTTGAGGTTGGGAAATTGAAAAATTCATGCACTGATTCTATTGGAAATGGAGCCCATATTGTCCTCCAGCTGATCCATGAATGCAAATTTACTTGTTAGATCTTCAAGTTTCATTTGGATTATGAAGCTAGAATATAATATTTGATGGATGGATGAGTGCCAAATCATTCTACTGGTAATATATAACAGGATTGCTTCATACTCTGCCCAGTAGTGTCCTAATCGAGTGGAGTGCATCACATTTGAGAGTCTTTGTTAGGCCTAAAAACATTAAGAATCTGCTTCTCAGACCCTCCTGCATGGTCATTTTGGCTGCCACATGCCCTCTTTTTATAATCAATGCAAACGTAAAAAAATTAAAATTAAATGGTTTATGTCTGACATTTTACCCAAGTTAATAGCATTTATAAATTTGTCCCTTGAGTGCAGCAAAGCTTTGTAATGCTTCTGCATTGTGAAGCCATCTTGCACTCAAGGGCCGAAATATACCACCACCCATGCTATTCTACAAATTATGAGGTCTGAAACATAAAACAAATCAAGTACTTTTGATTGCAAAGAAATAATTACAAAAATAAAAAATAAAATAAAAAAACGTCGCCCGCATGCAATTTTACCTAAAATATCCTCAGAAACAGAAGATCTTTGTGGGGGCTTAATAGTTCTTCGTGTGTTTCATTTACATACAAGACCACTTGCAAATCACAAGGTCAACAACCACTGGTACTTTTCCAATGGTTCGATGAAATCTAAGAGACAGTGACCTATCAAATAAATATAAGATCATATGTCGCTTACACAAGAAAGTCAATAAGATTAGATCAAGCTAATTCAACCTTTGCACCAATATTTGTTTGAACAAAGTACTGGTGTTGAAACAAATACTATATCTCTTACTTTTAACACTTTACCTAGCACAGATTGTATGAATGAAGATATCGGCTCTCCTCATCCTAAAATAGCAACACACAGGAGCACACCCCCCCCCCCCCCCCCCAAATGTGGACATTGCGCACATCACAAGCCTCTACAATACAGGCAGGGTGTTATGATATGCCACTGAGTTACTGAACTATCAATACTCAGACTAAAGTAATCACTCTCATGAACAGTAATGGTTACCAATAACAAAATACAACCACAACTCTAATTATTGACATCAATGCTGTTTATTAGGCCACACAAAGTAGATCTTCTGTTTCTCAGGCCATTATTTGTGAAATTGCATGCGGGTGAGCGGTTTTTTATTTTATTTTTTATTTCAGTAATTACTTTTATGCCATCAAAAGTTCATGTTCTTGGTTCAAGTTTTAGGCCTCATAATCTACAGAATAGCATGGGTGGTGGTGTATTTCATCCCTTGAGTGCAAGAAGGCTTTGCAATGCTAAAGCATTGCAAAGCCTTCTTGCACTCAAGGAACAAATTCATCAATTTTTTTAACTTGGGTAAAATAGACATAAACCATTTAATTTTTATTTTTTTAAGTTTAAATTGGTTATAAAAAGAGAGCATGCGGTAGCCAAAAGGACCATGCGGGAGGGCCTGAGAAACAGATTTTTTATTTTTTTAGGCCTTATTTTATTATTTTTCAATTTTGGTACCAAACACGTGTCTAACAATGCATTGTTCTTGAAATTCGCCAACAACCTTCTCTTGTTACTTTCACCATGCATATCCAGTTACAATTCTTTTACTGCTCTTGCCTACCTAACCTCCTCCTTTATACACCTATAATATAAACAATACTATAAGATTTCCATACATTACTGTCCACAGACCCCCCCCCCCCCCCCCATAGGGAGTACCACCTTGACGATGCACATTCAGAATTAATCCCAGAACCTGCCAGGTATGCACCTGCCACTCACACATCTGGTTTTGTCCCTGCTCCACATTATTTCACTCGTTAAACCTGCACCTGCTAAAACTGTACCCGCCAGGTGAAAGTATATATAGGCATCGCCATCAAGCAGTTGTTTGTCTCTGATGAAGTTCACATCGAACGAAACTGGTCAGGCTACACAAGAGCCATAAGGGGTAGTTCGAGACTCAAGCCCTCTCGTACTCTATTGAGTTCTTTGTTTGATAACACAGATTGTACAGACAACATTTACGAAGAACTTTCTAGAATAACAATTTTTTTTCCCAAAATACAGCTTATGACCCCTCATTGGGACACGCTCAATGAGCGTGTTCCAATGAGGAGTGATAAGCTATATTTATTAGAGATGAGACGATTAATCGGTATTAACCATCAGCACTCAGCCGATAAGCACCCATTGGTTCACCATCGGCACTCGATGGTTCAACATCGGCCCATGCTGATTGTCTGAAAACTCAGTGAAAGTGTTATGGATGATCTGTAATGAACTTTCTTCCCCTTCGTGGGACAACCACTGGCAAGTGATCGGTACGTCACTCGTCTGTTACTGATATCAGGTAAGTGATGGTTCGTGAAAGAAAAGGCAGAATATTATATTAAAGATTTTGATTGTGTAACTGTGTACCAAGTTGTTTTTTATCCATCATGTGAATACAGACTCTGTTCACTGCCCAAACTGTACTGCATTCTGCAAAATGTCGCAATATTTCTTTCAACCACGCTCATCGTCTCATTAAATATGTAATGGCATTCTTTATTCCCATTGGACAGATAATTCCTCCATATTAGTAATGCATGTTAACTGTGAGAGGTTTGGGTGCAATAAGTTTAATATTGGGCCATTCGGAGTGGGATTTATCAACACGAAGCCACTGAATTTTTCTCATGTTGAATTGTGTGGAGCATGTGATAAAAATAGATAATGCAGTGCAACGTCTTGACTTGTGTGACACAATCCCATATATGGGTTTACCGAAAAGAAACTCCCACTTTAAAATGTGTGGTTCTAACGATGGCTTTTGATAACTTCTCGACTCAGTTGTTAGCTGTTTATTTTAAATTGAAAATATACTGCATGGATGGTGCTTCATTGACATAAAATTAACCCTTTGATGTCTGTTATTTAACTTATTTGCATGAGTATTAAAAGTGTGTTATCTTCTGGGTTGATGGGGATTAATGGCATGTAAATTTAATTCTGATTACTGTAAATCAGCCAGCTTCTGCAGTAAGCTTGAATAATAAAGAAACCATCTGACATTGGTATCGGCCGATTGTTGTCTTAAATAATCAGCATTCGTCTGATGGAGCATTTTACTAATCGGCTCATCTGTAATATTGCAGTCGGCCATTTTGTTCTAAAAATAGCTATTTCAAATTTTAATCAAAAGCTTCCTTATGATGGTTTGGTATGGAAAGCAACTAGCAGAATTTACATAACACAATGTACAGGTTTTTCGTTCATGCATAACTCCTGCATAAATTATGCCATCATTTTTTTTAAAACTGTTCATCTGTAAAAAAAAAAAACCCAAGCAACAAATCACCAAAACTCTTAATTCATTGCTAATTGTTATGAAGCTTAATTCGATGATGTTTATTGACAGGAGGAATTTTGAAGTTTGGCAGTATCAAAAATAGCCACTGTTGGTCATTTTGTTCTAAAAATAGCAATTAACACTTTTTAAGTAAAAACTTTGAGACAGTGATTCGATTATTAACTATTTTTGGTTGAAGTTCAACTGGCACAATTTACAGAACGTAATGTATAGGTTTTTCTCTTGTGCATAAATTGTGCAAAATAGTCAGCCATCTTTGTTTTTAAAACAGTCCATTTCTTAACAAAAAACCCCCAAATCATCCAGATGACAAAAACTTCATTAATTCATGGCCAATTGCTATGAAACTTGATTCAGTAGTGTTTATTGACAAAAGGAAGAAGATATAATTTGAGTTTGGACTCCCCCTATAGGTACCCCGGGAGGTAAAGCAGTGCTTGTTTACTGTGGCAATCAAGCTCGTTTTTACTGTTAAAACAAATTATATGTGGGTTTTGACAACCATCAAAAATGGCCGCTGTTGGGCATTTTGTTCTAAAGATAGGATGTATTGAAACTTCAAGGTATATACCTCACCATTGCATTAATAAATATGTACCAATCTCTCCATTTCTTTTGTGGTCATTGCACTGGTCACGAGATCTGCCACTCACCGCTGGCTATTTTTTCCTCACAACATTACAATCTCACCTGTCCCCCTAAAACATATGAGAACAAAATTGGAAGTTACTACAGTTACTACTTTCATCTGTGTTTTGTGTTTCGGTCTTGAAATTTCATCCAAGTGATGATTGAATCGAGAAAGAGGCCACTTTGATGATCATAGTAGGGCCTTGCAAAGCTTTGAGAGTCGATTCGATTTCAAATTGAAACCTGGTTCGATTTGAAATTGGCTTCCTGATCCGTTTCCCTTTGAATCCTCTTACTGGAATACAGATTAGCATCAATCATATTCGTCAGATGGAAACTGTACATAAATAATGCTGAGAGTGAAGACTGAGTGTAATTTCTGCTATAGTAACATAAATAGCATCTGCACCCATCCCGTCACCCATGCTGATTCCAGTCTCACAAGTCACTACCACTGTTGGAAGCAAATTTAAAGTTTCCAAACAGTGTCTACGATGTGCTTTTGATAGTGGCTCGTCCTGTGCAGTACATAGTATGGGCAATTCACGCACTTGGTTCTGTTTTTGAACTGTAACCTTACTGGGTAATATTCCAGCTACTTCATCAAGGCATGCCTTCGACGAAGGCATACCTTGATGATGCATGTAGTTGGAATATTTTATCAGGCGGAACTTGAGTTGTCATAGTCCCAACAAATCGGTTTCCCCCCCCCCCCCCCCTTCCCCAATCGGTCACCTTCTAGACACCCTTGGTTCAATTTGATTTTGAATAATAGACCTGATTCGTTTGGAGATTTGGTTCAAATAAAAAATATGTGTGATATGCAGTGCCCAAGATAATAGTACTGTATCATGCCAATTTTAACCCTTTACCCAACGCAGACAATTTAAAAATTTATTATTTTAAATATCATTTTTTAAAAATTTTTCAAAAAAATTCTACAAAACCATATGTGACTCCTCTTTGGAACGAGCTGGTTTTGTAATTTTTCTAAAAATAATATTTTTTCAGCTGCTGAATTTGCATATTACGCGGGCAGATGTGGCCGATTCGTTGGATAAAGGGTTAAATGAATAACATGTAGGTTTACATAAATAGGATGTTAATTTACTTGAATTATTCACTGTAGCTTTTTCTGAACCTCACTCTATGTCAGTATTCATAGTTGTTGGGAAATATTTGTCAAGACACAATTGATACTGCAACTGAAACGCCTATTTCAGCTTTGATCATTTGAGTACAATACCAAACAAAAAATACTTTAACATAATAATACACAAATAACAGAAAAAGAACTGAAAAATATATTGTGCAGTAAAAGAGACTGTGCAAATGAGAGAAAGCTGATTCCTAGTAGTAATATTTTTTTAACTTGCTGATGCTATGACCATTTGTAAAAGTCCTTTGTGTGTCCTGCCTCAAAATATCATCAGTTAAAATATTTTGTGTCAAAAAACTGATTGGCCGAGAATATACCAGATCATTCCTACAAATTTGTCCATGCTGATACAGTGAAAGCCTTATAATTTGAATAATTACACATCCAGTAAAAAGTATTCAATTAACATATCCAATTCAGCAGCAATTTGTTTGTTTTATTCTATTACTTTACAAATCTGAAACCAAGAATTTATTGGATGACATTTTGTCAGTTATTCTTTCTCTAGTTTGTGAAAGGAATATAATTTTCAGCTTGCCATCTATATTTTTTAAACAGTTTTGTAGGTTGTGGTGAAGGTTGTGTTTTCGGGTTTGGGAGGGGGAGGGGGAGGGAGGTTACTTACTTTGTTTTTAACACTTTACCTAACGAATCGGATGCAGCTGCCCACATAATTTATAGACTGAGCTGTTGAAAAAAATTATATTTAAAGAAATTTCAACCAAACCAAATCAGTTGATCCCTCATTGGAATGAGCTCATCGAGCTCATTCTAATCAGGGGCCACATGACATTGCTGTGTTAAAGAAAGTTTATGAAAAAATAAAAAAAGGAAAAGAACAATTTTGATATTAAGTGTATTAGGTAAAGGGTTAAAAATGTATGATATACTTAATTAATTCAATTAATTCAGTTTTTTCCCTTTTTAATAACCAGAGGCCAGTAAAGTGATTATGCAATATGTAGCTGAGGTATCAGGGAAAGGACAAGACATAGACAGAGTTAAAGAACAGTTGCTGCAGTCTAACCCTGTGTTAGAAGGTTTGTACATATGAGTAATAGATTTTCCAAATCCCAAAAGAAAACTCCTCAAGACATTAGAAATCAAACTTGAAAAATGAGAATTCAGCTTAAATGGTATATATGCTGCTATAATGACAAACTATATATGGAATAAAACTTTGCACAGAAAACAAAACTCATAGTTGCATTCAGCCCTTTGAACCCAAGAGTCCTTTCAATGGCCCTGGAACATGATTTATCATAATTTCTTCAAGTAAGATAGCTGCGAAGTGAACGTGTGGGGTAGACCAATCAATATATTCAAAGTGCATCCCAAAGGCTGCACGTTGAAAATATTAATTGGTGTACCTGCAAATAATAAATATAGACTCTTCAATTTGTTGTCATTGAACTGGCGTGGAAGATACTACAAGGGTTCAAAGGGATAGGTACTACACTGCAATGTAGATTTTATTATTTCACCCAAATGGAAAACAAGTGTATAGTGCAGCCAAAAGAGAATACAATGTCAGATTCTATACATTGTATTTAGGAAGTTTCATACAAAAGAGTGGCTTAACTAAGAGCAAAGTGTGCAGCATGGAACAAAATGCCTAAACATTATCAAAAAGAAATAACATGGGATCAACAGTCTTAACCTTAACCACGTAGAGCGAACAATACCTATCATGAGCTGTGATAAGAGGGATTTTCTTTCCTTCACATAACAATTTAGGCCTAAAAAGTTCAAAATCTGTTTCTCAGGCCCTTCTGCATGGTCCTTTTGGCTGGCACATGCACTCTTTTTATACTCAATGCAGACTTAAAAAAAAAAAAAAAATAAAATGATTTATCTCTGATATTTTACCCAAGTTAATAAAATTGATAAATTTGTCCCTTGAGTGCAACAAGGCTTTGCAATGCTTAAGCATTGCAAAGCTGTCTTGCACTCAAGGGATGAAATACACCATCATATTTGTAGATGATGAGGCCTAAAACATAAAACAAACCAAGAATATGAACTTTTGATAGCAAAGAAATAATTACAAAAATAAAAAATAAAATAAAAAACCACCTGCAAGTGCAATTTTACAAAAAATAGCCTGAGAAACAGAAGATCTACTTTGTGGGGCCTTACTGTCGGAATGAGCCTGAAAGCTTGGACAATCATTTGACAAGAATTACACTGGCAATGTTATTTGTCGAGAGCGAGTCTGTAAAATCCACTCTTTAACCCTTTACCTAACATGAAAAGCAGAAGACACTTGCAAAACAAATTCTTGAATAACTAGTTTTTTTCATTTTTTGTCTCAAAAACATAGGTTATGACCCCTCATTGGAACGAGCTCGACGAGCTCGTTCCAATGAGAGGTCATAATCTATGTTTTTGAGACAAAAAATGAAAAAATAATGAAAATTAACTGGCGATTTTTGAGAATAGCGCTGGCCGGTTTTGGCCGTTACGTTGGGTAAAGGGTTAACATGGGTGAATGAACACACTGATCTCATGCTTCAAAACAAACAACAATGGTCAAACAAGCCAGCTAATTATTTTAACACCATTAACCCTTTACCCAATGCAGATGATATCAAAATTTATTATTTCAAATATTATTTTTTTAAATTTTTCAACGAATTTCAACAAAACCATATCATGTGACCCCTCATTGGAACAAGCTCGACAAGCTCGTTCCAAAGAGGGGTCACATGATATGATTTTGTTGAAATTTTTTGAAAAATAATATTTTTTCAGCTGCTGAATTCGCATATTATGCAGGCGGATGTGGCCAATTCGTTGGGTGAAGGGTTATGGAGAAATAGACAGGAAAATTATTGCTGCATAAAATTAACCACCATTCTTCTCGTTTTTGTATTTATGCTGCAATAATCACTAAGGAAAATTATTGCTGCATAAAATTAACCATCATTCTTTGGGTTTTGCATTTGTGAATTCAGAAATTTTTATGGTCGCCAGGTTAGAATGCTGAGAGAGTGGGACTCAGTTTGAAATGAGTTGTCTCCTCTTTAAGAATAGAAATAGCAAAATATAATCCGTCAAGTGTAAATACAGTACGTGGAGAGTGGATTGTAAGTAAATCACCCGCAGAGTGCAGTTATCACCTAAGCTATAACTTTCAAATTTTGTTCATATCGACAAAAAACACAAGCAATGTTTCAGCCAATGGACCTCCGGGTTTAACCCGGAGGTCCATTGGCTGAAACATTGCTGGTGCTGGTTGTGCTTTGCAACAAATTCGCAATTATTGCTTGGGTGGAATCTCCACTCTGCGTGTGATTTAGTGATAACTCTCCATGTACTGTAGGAAAGCTTATGTTATGCTAATTCAGTTGTAAAATTATGGAAAAAGTGTCCAACTGCCAGCTTTGCTATTTTCAAATTTGATTTATATCTGCCCCCCCCACAATCCCCCTCCCCCTTGTCATGACACTAACTAATCAGCGCTTCGATTTTGAAATGGAAGGCACATTGTATACTGCTTGCTGCCATTTTAAGTGAAACTCGCTACTGTTGAATCCCAGCATAGGGAAAATGTTTTCAAAAAAACATCAACAAACCTCTCCACACTGCTCACTCTTCTGGTGCAAAGTTAGAAGGAAATTAAAAAATATTACCCAATTTTTCAAATACGCTTTTCATAGCATTAATCAAATTTATTTGAGTATGGTGTAATACATAAAGTGCAACCTCAGTGGAGCAAACATATGTCAATCAGATGTTTCTCCAAGGTATGCATGAGTGAAAAGACAGTGAGTAGCATTACTGGCCTTGAAGTTTGTCAAATTATGTTGTTTAGACACCAGTTTCGAAAAGTGAAGTTTGATTAGTTTGAAGTCTTGGAATGTTACAGCATATAATTCATGGAGTATTGGTCACATTTCCATGCAGAAATTCTATTATTTGGCCTACATCCCACCAATAGATTTTAACCCTTTACAGAAAACTCACAATCTCAAAATTTTTGTTTTTTTAATTTTTCCAATTCTAAAAAAAAAATGTCAAAACCATATCATGTGAATCCTCATGAGGTCTCATGATATGGTTTTGTTGAATTTTTCAAAAGTTTTTTCCACTGCACAATTTGCATATCACGTGGTGGATGCAGTCAATTCATTAGCTAAGGATTAATCTCTCACTAATTGGAACTGAGGTGTGCTGTTGTCTACTCGCAAAAAGTAAAAGTTGCAGGAGCAATAGCATGCAAGAGTGACAGCTCATCACAAAATCGAAAAACTGGACTAATACAGTGGAATCCTGTTAACCCTTTACCCAACAAATCGCCCACATCCGTCCACGTAATATGCAGATTCAGCAGCTGAAAAAATATTATTCTTCAAAAAATTTCAACAAAACCATATCAACGAGCTTGTCGAGCTCATTCCAAAGAGGGGTCTCTTGATATGGTTTTGTTGAAATTTTTGAAAAAATTTAAAAAATGATATTTAAAATAATAAATTTTGAACTCGTCTTCATTGGGTAAAGGGTTAAATGAATAGTCACTTTTCTGTAGAAAAATATAGAATTATTAGGAGTTTTCCGAAACTGTAGGAATTGACTTTAGTTTTCAGGGGCTCCTAAGATTATTACTCTTGGCAGGAACCAACTGTATTAAGGATTTCTCTACTTTATTTTTTCAAAAATATTCCTTATAAAAGTAAATTTTATAAAATATTCAAGCATATACTCAGCAGGATTAGTTAGAGTTGTAATAATTATTTTAACCAAGATAACTGGGGGCGCGGTGGCGTTGCGGTAACCGGTTCTCGTCAGATCACCAAAGTTAAGCAACGTCAGGCCTGGTTAATCCTCAGATGGGTGACTGTCTGAGGGATCGATTCAGACTCCTGTGTTGTGTCCTTGGGCAAGGCACTTAACCCCGATTATCCACATGGGGGCACGATGACATCATGTACTAAGGCATACTGTACGTCAATGGTACGCTTGTCTTCAACCAATCTAACCCTGCCTGTGCTGCAGTGTGGAGTTATGGTGTTGGGGAGCTGGCAGCTGCTCATCGTTGCTCGGTGGTTCTCTCTGGGTACTCCGGCTTCCTCCACCTGTAAAACTGTCAAGGTCATGATTCGCCATTGTGCATAAGTATGTGACCTTAAACACCAATAAATAAATACCAAGATAACTTTGTGAAAAATGGTCTAATTTTGACAATCTCATTCTTCTCTTAGTACTCAATTCTTTTAATTTCAGCATTTGGTAATGCAAAGACAACTAGAAACGATAATTCTTCCAGATTTGTAAGTAATTCTGCTACAGCCTTTACACAAATAGGTCTCAGTTGATCATCTAGTCTGTGTTAGGAGAGATAATTCATGTGGATGTAAATAAACTATCCACTTGTTACAGGTAACAGGTTGACAAGTGGAATCAACTTACATATCATTATCCCTAAAAACTCTGGTTCTGCTTAATTTACACAGTTCTGTTTCTGAATTCAATAAAGTGGAATGAGTGATTGTATTATATAGCTTCTAATTTTTGTAAAGGTTGAGGGAACTGAAGTATGTTGGGTGGCTCGGATGAAAGATGTTTTGTAGTTGGATAGCAGCTTGCCTCTAAGACAATGAATTCAGCATTTTATCTCCTCAGAGCGAAGCTCAAGGAAAGCTTCACTGATCACTTTTCATCCGTCATCTATTCGTCTGTCATCGATCCATCCATCCAGAGTGAACATTACATTATCCACTTCTCATAAACTTCTGAACCGAATTGAATCACATTAGGTATGCATGTTCCAACTTCCACATCCTTATTAGGTGAATTCAGATTTGTTCAATTAAAGTTGCCACACCCACGAAGGGGCACTTCAATGGGTAATAAATCTCACAGCATCCCTTGAAATTTGTCAAAAATTCCAAAATTAAAAAAAATCTTCTCCTGAACCATGACCAGAATCTTTTGACATATGGTATTCAGCATCCCCAGAGGGAGGGGTTGGGGGCAAGTTTAAGTTTATTCAAATCAAGTTCCTTGGTATCTATTTGGGGTTTCTATGGTGGGGGTGGGGGGGGGGGGGGGCAAGTTCAAGTTTATTCAAATCAAGTTCCTTGGCGAATCCTTGCTACCTCCCTAGCACAACCATCGTACATCTTAAGCATTTCCTTAGATCTTCCCTAGGCACCGCTGCCACACCCAAGTGCCACTGTAGAAATTGTCTACTGTGGCCAAAACAAGCCGGTTTTACCACGGTTCAAAACTGTAGCCATCTGGGGCCCAAACTGTGAAAGTGAGAACCCTGCATTAAACATAAAACAAACCCAAGAATATGAACTTTTGATGGCAAAGAATAGTGATAATAACCCCTTTTCCCATTCAGTTTTGGGGAGAATGGCACATCTTCATCCTGTATGATGCTCAATTACCGACATAATGTGTCAACGATCGCACAGTGGTCCAGCTCTGTCTGGTATCTTTGTAGTATAATCAGCATTACACAAAGTTAAAAACCCAGAATATTCTTGACATATGCATAATGCAAGCTTGGCTGCAAAACGGTATGAATTTCCAGTTTCTCTGCAAGTGAGAGAGCATCTTCTAATGGAATACATGTCCCCTTGAGTGCAACAAAGGGGGCTTGTATTCCATTAGAATACATATACACCTTGTTGCACTCAAGGGATAACATACACTTTTTCTGACAATGCCCAGAGCAGGAGAGGGAGAGACTGAATTATTTGAAGAAACTTCTGAACTCTGGTCCATTCCTGAATGTTGAATGTGTCATCGCCAGGGCTTGCATTTTGACCAGGGTGATTGGCTCTGGTAATTGGTCTACCCCCAAATAATAAATATGGACTCTTCCTATTGCTACCATGGAACTGACATGGAAGATACCACCAGGGTTCAAAAGGTTAATAAAATAAAATCATTTATCTCATTTTGACATATCAAGGCAAGCAACAATTCATTTCTTGAACGTTAGATGAAAAAGGAAATCTGCACCATCTCCAAGGTTAATGACAACACATCGCTACTCACATAATTTCATTTCAAATTCATCTGCGTACTGCTGACTTTTAAAGTTTTCAAAACTGAGGGAGTGGACTTGAATACGGAGAGGGCACCTTGTTTTCGACATGCAGAAAGTTGGGGGGGAGGGGGCTAAATCATGAATATGGGCCAAGACACGGGTCATTACGGTATTCATATTGCCTGGTTAATAGCCCATAGCAAATTAATAAATAGAAGTCAGTTAGGTTGGAAATATAATATGCACATGCAAGTGTAAAAAAATAAATCGGCCTCAGTTAACAAAAATCAGCCTGGTCGAGCACTTTAGCGGGCCTATCGATCAGCCTGGTCACGATTCTAAAATGCAAGCCCTGGTCATCGCATCTAATGTATAAGGTGGAGATAACGGAGTTGCGAACATTATTAACCCTTAGTCACTATCCCCTATGGGAACCCCAGGAAGCGAAACAGTGCTTGTTTACTATGGTAAACACACTCTGCTTCACTGGTGAAATAGGTCCCAGTCACCAGTGCTTGAGGTAGAAGTTCTCTGAAATGGGCAACATGGGTGTAAACGATTGACTAAACTTGACTTTATCTCCATGTTGCGGTCATTATTAGCCATTGTGCAGAAGTATGTAACCTAAAACATCTATAAATAAATACATACTTAAGTCCCCATACAGCCACAAACCACCTCTTTTATATTGCTCAGTAAAAAGTTGTCTCAAGAGAATTCTTGTTTGAGAACTCTACTTGTAGAATACCAGGACGAAACTAGGAGTGTAAAAATCCCCCGACATAAGGGGGCAAAGTGGCAGCTGTATGCCAAAGTCATACCCAAGGTGCATGGCATCAAGGTGGGGCCTGAGGGAGAGTATGGGAGGGGTCACCTCTTGGGGGCAATGCCCTCCCATACTCTTCCCCACCTAGGTGTGCTGCCCCTCCCATTGGTGAGGGTTTCTTCCCCCGAGAAAATTTTTAAAAGACAAGCCTCTGATAACGATTCTAGAGTATCTTGGCTTATGATATCAGGCTTTTCTAGCAGCTCAATAGGGCATCCTGGGCATGGTTAAGATAAGGTGGTTTTTCCGTGCCTCTGAGAATGAGCGAGGAATTGGGTGTTTTGTAGCTAGACTGTAATGCAGACGAGGAATATAATGTCGTGCCAATGTTCATTTCCAATAGATTCTCTTGATCTTTCGGCAGAATTCGGAATATTGTAGAACGATCAAGAGAATCTATCGGAAATGAACATCCTACGACTAGGCTTTGTTGGTCACAATTTTTTTTTCCTCGAGCCATTGGAAATTTCCGATGGAGACTGTCATAGGGGGGCAGTTCGTCCCCCTTTGCATCCCCATTGGCTTTGGCCCTATAGAATGCATTTATTTTAACAGTGTTTTTACATTGTTATTGGCTGCCTGTACAGACAACCAATAATAATGTAGAAACACTGTTAAGTTATCTGCATCTGTCTGTGTATATACAATAGTTAAACATAAACTTAATCTGAGGATTTGAAAGTTAATCTGCTGACTTGCTTTGAAAAAAGAGTCAATTTCCAAATCTGTTGCCTGATTGAATTCGAGAATCGATTGGAATTCAAATTTCCAGTTCGCAGGGCCCTAGATCCACGTCACAGCATCTCCTCAACAAAGACCAAAATACACCAAGCAACTGTCAGCACACAGACTGTATAAAATGGAATAGTGTATGAAAGAAACCTATGAGAAGTAGCTATATTTGTTGTGGCACTAAAACTATATTGGATTTGAAAAAGCTGATATAAAGCATTGAATCATCTTATGCCAATCTCAGCAACCTCTTTCAATATGTGCCACACCTCACTTATTTTCACTTATTATAATCCTTCCCACATGCTTGTTCAGTCTGATCTCTTTGTTGGCTGTCATCAAACAAAATTAATCATTTGGTATACTCTTCACCTCAAACAGAATTAGAAATATAACTGACAGAGATCTTGGAGCTCAGTCAAGTTGTAATTGATTTTATTTCTAATACAGTGGAACCCTGTTAATTGAGTAGCCACTTTGCCAATGAAAATTATTCAATTAACAGGAGTATTCAAGTAACAGTGATGGTATCACTTTCCGTATTTTAGAGATAAACTTAGCATTTATTCTGTTACATCGTGTTTGACAGAGCTCCATGAGCTCTGTCAAACAAGATATAATAGATTAAATGCCTGCATTGGATGTACCAAGGCCAAATAGGTCTATAAACAAAGGAAAACTTGGGCGAGTCAAGGTATTGTCTTGGCAGGGTACAAGATTTTTAGCCACGACTAGCAGCTCTATAAGTGGCAATGTCGGTCTGTCTGTCGGTCTGTCAGTGTGCAAAGAGTTTCTGTGACCAACGAGTTTCAAAACTCAATAACTTTTGAAATACTTGATGGAATGACTTTATATTGGCATGTAAGTGTATCTTATTGATGTCTAGCCACTGTTCAGTGCATGTGTTGTTCCAAATATTTTTTTTGGAGTTATGGCCCTTGATGAACTTAGAATTTTGTGATGGCGTCGATGTCGCGATTTTTTATTCAATTAACAGGAGTTTACTCTATAACTTATATTCAATTAACAGGTGAAATTTGTACTGAAGGTATGGTAAATGATTTTGTGTTGGGAAAATACATTCAATTAACAGGGATATACAATTAAGAGATTCCAGATAAGTGGGCTCCACTGTACCTCAGATACTAAACAATATGGTTGATGGGTTAAAAACTTACCTGCAAAATAAAGGGAGTTAATTCCACTTCTGTATGTTGTAAAAGTTACATTGTAAAGAAAGAAAACAATTCAACAGCCTGGAAAGAGTGAACAGTCAAAGAGTGTAATGGTTGATTGGAGTTTGATAAACAGCGATCACTGATTGGATTAAATAGACAGTAATCTGACAATATTGGAATAAAACTACTGTTGTTTTGATTTTCTACTGATTAGCAGTAAAGTAATACTGTTGGGGATTTATTAGATGAACTTCCTCATTATCTGCAATGATAGTAAATTTAATTTATTTCCAGTCCCACATGTGCATTCATCTTGGTTAACACTGAAAATACCACATTCCTTTTGTAATATATTATTATGTATACTTTTTAGTCCATTTTGGATGTTTTAGATTTTTCCCTGAAATGACTCTAGTGGTCTGTCAATGGAAAGAGCTGTTTGGGAAAAATATAATAATTATATTGTGAATTTGTTAATTTTTTTAGTTAACCCTTTACCTAACATGAAAAGCAGACGATACTTGCCAAAAAAATTCTTAAATAACTAATTTTTTTCATTTTTCGTCTCAAAAACATAAGTTATGACCCCTCGTTGGAACGGGCTCGTTTCAACAAGAGGTCATAACCGATGTTTTTGAGACAAAAAATGAAAATAATAATGAAAATTAATTGGCAATTTTTGAGAATAGCGCTGGCCGGTTTTGGCCGTAAAGGGTTAAATGGTTTTAAGCTTTTTGATAACCTAATTCTTATTAATATTTATTAGACATCTCCTGCATATTAAACTCACTGTGTCTTGATTTGATCAGTAGATTTGACAGACATCAGCTTCTTGTTGGGTTTTACGGAATATTTTGGTTATCAAATTTGAAGCAAAATATGAGGTCTGAAAGTGAGGCTGCTTATTCTATCCTACTAAGAGGCCATATTAAATGTGTATGTGAAAATATTAAAATTTGTGGAGAACCATAACTCATTCACCTTATGTTGGCTTCGGTTTGCAGAAGGCATTTTTTATAAAAAAATATTGGTAAAAATAATTTGGCAATTATTTACAACCAAGCCTGAAAATAAGCAGACTGTCATTCTGTAAAATGAGGTTCCCAGAGGGTGAATTTAGTGATGCTACCCTGCACAGCAGGGTAGCATCACTAAATTTACCCTCTGTGAACCTCAGTCTGAATCAAGGTTTGAAGCCAAAACAGAAAGATGTACCTAGAGGATAAATTGGCCAATGGTATGGGATAACATCATCAAATTCACCCTCTGGGGACCTCATTTTGCAAATGTAGGGTTGCTTATATTGAGGCTTGTTTACAACATATAAAACTTTAAACCTTTATCTCTCTCTTTTAGGGAAAATACATGGACATAGAATTTGATTTTAAAGGAGATCCACTGGGTGGTGTCATTACTAATTGTGAGTTTAGTCTTTATAGTTTTGTACTGAGTGCTTACAGTTTTGAATTCAGCACACATCATCAGTTGTTGGCCTCATCATACCTTTAGATGAGTCTAATTTGGGCACAACCGAAAATATTGATCAGCCGTATTGTGGCCTGCATGGCTGAAGAAAAAGTGCCGTTATTTTCTTCATCTTGGCGTCTGTTTTAGGTTTAAGGTCCCCCTGTTAAAATGATAGTTTACAAACCCTTGTTATAGGTCTTCACCATTATCATTGGTTCCCACCACCACTTGACGTAATTTACCCTAGAAGGCTTCTTAGTTTCCCAGTGTCAAGCTAAAGTCTTAATTGAATGTAAATTATGCGTGACGTTTAATAAGAAATGTCACAACTATGAATATAATAGATCTCCTGCATCAAGATGATTATAGAGGATTTGCCAAAGAAAAGCAATCGGCATCGACAGTGTCATATGCGACACTGTCAACGCCGATTGCTTTTCTATGGCGAACTCTGTGGGTTTTTTAAAAATTATTTATCTGTTGCATTGTTTGATTTGAAGGTACTCTTAGCTATATTGCAAGCATCAGGGAAACCTGGCCAAACTATATATTGCCGAAACACTGCAAAACTTTGGAAAAAGTTTCAATCTCTGCATAATTTGGGCGCAGTTATCTTATTTGGGCTCAGCATTTAACGTTGTTATTTGGGAAGAATTTAAAGGCCTGTACGTACCTTTGGTTGCATGTGGAATCTGATAATGAATTTTTTTTTTCAAACCTAAATCAATTTGTTCAAAGCAGAGTTTGCCCTAGTACAATAAGTTACATGGCATTTAGTTTGGAGATGAGGTGTCATATGTGATGTATTGAGAACACTGTTGGGTGCATTATTGCTAAATCCAATATATTCCCTGGTGAGCCTAATATGAAGGTGATTAGCCAGGATTTTATAATAGGGGGTGCACTAGCCAGTTTTGGGGGAGAGGTCAAACATATTTAGAAGGCTGTTGTGGGAAGTGTGGTTGGGGGCCTCCTCTAATCCTACTTAAGACCCTCCATTGTTACACCGTCCTCCCACTTTCAGTGAAATGTGACTGAGGAGTGGGGTATACTGAATTCAACTTGTTCATCCATTTGGACACAATTTAGTCTGATCTTGTGTTCCATCATTTTGCAGTTAATTTTTTAAAACTCAGCACTGAGATTAACCCTTTACCTAACATAGCAGCCAAAAATGGCCAGAAAATTAACCCGAATAAGCCGACCACAGCCTAAAATATTTCAGATGTTTCTCAATAAAACCATACAAATATGGATATCATTAGAACCAACTCATCGAGCAGGTTCTAATGAGATCCATATTTGTATGGTTTTATTGAAAAATTGTGAAATTTATTTTCAAAAATTGTTAAATTTTATTCATTTTTTAAAAATACTGCATTAGGTGAAGGGTTAACAGGCCCATAGAAACCCTGGGAAGTTTAGAAGTGGTAAACAAACTCTGTTCTTCTAGTAAAATATTTCCAGTCACCAATGCTCAGGATGGAAGTCTTCTAAAATGGTCAACATGGGTATAAACGATTGGCTGAAATTGACTTCATTTCCATGTTGTGGTTATGATTAGCCATTTTGCAGAAATATGTGATCTTAACCACAAATAAATGAATGTTAAATGTTCCTCTCTATTTTCCAATTAGTTGATTGATAAATTGATTGTTAGACACAGTTCACACCATGATTCTGTTGCCTTATTTAGAGCCAAATGTTGAAAGTAGGGAGTGGGGGATTCTTAGTTCCATCGGGACAGTAACACCACTAGTTTATATTGGAAAGCTATTGTAATAATATTTAAATGAACAGCATTACAAAATGTTTCAAGTGATGTGATTTTGTAATCTGAGCCATCCTCTTTCCTTACATCCAAGTGAAAAAAGTGGAGTAATGTGATTGGTCACCTGTTTGAATGAAATTTGAAGAGATGGTGTGCTGCTTGTTTTTACTCAAATATTTATGAAAAGTTGCAACTATTGAGTTATATTTATTTTTGTGTCAACAGGCACTAATTTTGATCCATATAGTTTGCAAATCTTTTAATGTTTACTTGATTCTTTACATTTCAAAGACAAAGCATACATACTTGTATTTTCAAGTGTACAATACAGCCACCATGGACTGGTCACTTTCCACGAGTGATCAATATTCCTCAGACGCAATGATATTAGATTCCAAACACTAATTATAGGAATAATCATCAAAAATTTAATTAACTCTTTACCCAACATAATGGCCAAAACCGGCCAGCGCCATTCACAAAATTCACCATTCAATTTTTATTACTTTTTCATGTTTTGTCACAAAAACATAGCTTATGACCCTCATTGGAATGTGCTCAGCGAGCTCATTCCAATGAGGGGTCATAAGCTATGTTTTTCACGCAAAAAATCAAAAAAATTAGTGCTTCAAGAATTTTATTTGCAAAAGTCGTCTACTTTTTGTGTTAGGTAAAGGGTTAATGAAGAACCCATTACAACCCGATGGTTCATTAATTAAGATTTTGTTGATGATGATTTTTATCACTGTCCACGCGTGATTACGAACAGTCCATGGCGACTGTAATCTCCTCAGTACAATTTTCAACTTGTGTTTTTCACCCTTCACCACATTGAACTTCGCAGACTTATGTACCCCAAGAAAAAGTTGACCACAGCTGTAGGTACCTCGGCAAGGTGACATTGAAGTATGACAAATCTAGTTGCACATCAAGCCTGAATATAAGCAACCTGTCATTTGCAAAACGAGGTCCCCAGAGGGTGAATTTGCTGATGCTATCCCATGCAGTGGTCCAATTTATCCTCTTAAGTACATTTTTCTGTTTTGGCTTAAGACCTTGATGCAGACTGAGGTTTACAGAGGGTAATTTTTGTGATGCTACCGTGTAACAACATGCTGCCAGTAGGCACAGAGAACACATTGGAACTCAGGGGATGATATGATGATAGATTTTAAAGGCAGCCCGAAACAGATCTGGCATTTCAGAAAATCAAGGGGTGCAAAAAATTGCCCTCCTCAATTTTTTCTAGGTGTGCAGTAGGCGTGCAGCACTCCTGCACTCCTAAAGAATGCCAGGCCTGCATATTAAATGCTTTCATGGTGTAATCAACTCCTGCTACAGTTTGTGATGTAGAGAATTAAAGCTTCATGCATGGTTACACACATTCAAGATGAGTAATGAGTATACAAATGGATGAAAAAATAATTTTTGACAGATTTATTGTCCTTTGATTTGCAAAAGTTCCAATGTTTTGAAATTCTGGGTACCTTTATGGTGTACTGGTAATCAACTCCAAACAGACTATTAATTGAAAGTAAAATATGTTTTCATTTTTGGAGTTCACATAAACTTTTTTTTCCGCAATCCTGTATAAGTATTTCCATTAGTCCATTGAATCCAGCATCTTATGTAACAACATGTAGCCAACAAACCATGTCCATTTTACAACCATTGTCAGTGTATATTTTCATGTACCAGTAGTGTGTGATATGGCTGTTTCCAATTTTTTATCTAACAATCATATAGATATTGGCCTGAAAACCACGAGAAACGGTACGTATCACATAATGTGTTCCGATTCCGTATCATATAGATGACTCATTCTGATTCTGTATCACCTTGATTCAACTTCTGGTAAACACAGCACTTTGACAAATAATAACATTACATGCATTGTTATTACGCATTAAAATATGAAATTCAAAATTTTGACCAATTCCAACCCAATTTAAACGGAAAAACAGGCTTTATGTAACAGGATTGTTAGATAAATGTATTATCATGACCAAATGCATGCCCTGTAATTTGTATCAGATTCTCGGTCGTGTTTACAATCAGATCACAACTCGCCCTGACGGGCTCGTTGCGATCTGATTGTAAATACGACCTCGAATCTGATACAAATTACAGGACATGCACATGGTCATGATAATATATATTTATAACAGAAAGTGTGATATTCCTGTGCAGTGCTTTCTGGTTATCAAAAATTTTCATTTTTAACTGAGTAACTAACCTGTGCACTGTACAGCCTCAGTGTAAATCTCATCTAAATCAATTCTTTACCCAACGTAATGGCCAAAACCACAAGGTACTATTCTAATTCAGATTAAGACCCCTCATTGTTTTTTTCTGTGAATTCCAAATATGAAAATATATTCTATTTTCAATTAGTAGCTTGTTTCCTATAGTTTGAGTGTAAATATTAGGACCTTGTTGTCCACATATTGAAGATGTAGAATGTGCATATAGGTGAGGAAAAAAAGAATTTTTTGACAAATTCATTGCCCTTTATCAACTTGCATACATTGAATGTTTTTTAAATTCTGGGTAAACCAGTGTAAACATGCAAATATGGCTTCATCAATATGAAACCATTTGGAATTCATACAAAATTTTAAACAAATTTTACTTATTTATACTTCAGTAAACGTTACCATTATGTTTTTAACTTGTGTAATTTTCTATTTAATGTTTCATTCATATTAATTTTGACATTTCTTGTCTCTTTCATGTTCTCCATTCAACAGATTTGTTAGAGAAGGTATGTCTTTTTACAGTTGTACCTGTTTGTGTTTGTCAATAATGTACCTTGTTTTTGCATATTCTAAGTCATGTTGTACCACATGTTAGTGCAATGGAAAGGAATGTAGGATGATCAGCTCCTAAAAAATATGCGCCTTGTGTATGGATTTTCAGTCAGAAATTTTTGGTACCTCATGGAATCTGTGCACAAAATGTAACCTATTTGTAATGTGTATTATTCTGCAAAGATACAGTTAGTTATGAATTGATTTGAGAATTGAAAATGAATACATAGAGGATATCTACGCACTTTTAGTGAATATCGGGAATTATCTCAGGAGTGTGGACCTGAAAGAAAAATAATACTTTTTGGTCTACACTCCTGAGATAATTCCCGATATTCTCTAAAATAGTGTAGATTTTCTTTTTTAGCTCACCTTGACAAAGTCAAACTGAGCTAATCTCGTCACTCTCTGTCCGGTGTGTGTTAACACCATGTTTTGGTTTTGGTCTTCTCCAAAACCACTGGGCCAATTCAAGTGAAAGTTTGTGTGAGTGATGGTCTCGAAGGGGCATTGCATTTTTGTTCATCTCAACATGCGCAGCCTCATAGGGAGGGGGTGGAAGAAAATGCTCCAAAATATTTTTAAAATCTACTTCTCATGAACCAGTGAGAACAGTGACTTGATATTTGTTATGGAGCTTCCTTTTGAGGTGTAGAATGAAGTTTATTCAAACGAAGTTTGTGAAGCCAAAATTGGCTTTGTAATGGGAGGGGTAAGATTTTTGGCCCATCCCAAAATTTTTATTAGCTCACCTTGACAAAGTCAAGCTGAGCTAATCCCATCGCTCTCTGTCCGTCGTCCATCCGTCCTTCCAACCGTCGTCCATTAACACTATGTTTTGGTCTTCTCGTCCAAAACCACTGGGCCAATTCAAGTGAAAGTTTGTGTCATTGATGGTCCCGAAGGGGCATTACATTTTTGTTCAACTCAACATGTCCAGCCCCATAGGGAGGGGGTGGGTGGAAAATGCTCCAAAATATCTTTAAAATCTTCTCATGAATCAGTGGGTACGATGACTTGATATATGTTATGGAGCTTCCTTTTAAGGTGTAGATTCAAGTTCGTTCAAACGAAGTTCGTGAAGCAATATTTGGCTTTGTAATGGCAGGGGTAAGATTTTAGGCCCCGCCCAAAATTTCTATTTTCTGAACTGATTGTCCGATTTGAACCAAATTTGGTATATGGTATTATTGGGCCATACAAAAAAAAAACTTCCCACATCCCCAATGGAACCCTCCGGAGCTAAAAATAGAAATATTTTCAAATGCCCATATTTCCCAAACCACATGGAATAGAGCCCTGTTATTTGGTATGAAGCATCCTTAGGACCAGTAGAATTGAATGGTAAAAAAAAATGCCATCTGTTATGTTAAGATGTTCTGTAGAGGGCATTGAAAAAATGCTGAGTTAGCACATTTGCAAAAATTAAAAAAAATCTTTTCTCCAGAACCAATGGTCAGAATCTTTTGATATTTAGTACACAGCATCCATAAGGGAGTCAGATACAAGTATGTTAAAATAAAGCCCATTGGTTCATATTTGGCCTCAATACAGGAGCCCGAATTTTTAATTTTGGGCAAAATGGGGAATATTCTTTAAAAATCTTCTTCTTCAGAACCACTAGTCAGAATCTTTTAATGTTTGGTATACATCATTGTTATGAGGGGCAGATTCAAGATTGTGCATACCAAGTCCCTAGGTTAATATCTGGGCTTCCTATGGAAGCCCAAATTTTAACTTAGTTCAATATGGGGGATAATTTTTAAAAATGTATTTGGTATACAACATCTCTAGGGAGGTCAGATTAAAGTTTGTTCAATTTGAGTGCCTGGGTTAATATTTGGGCTCCATATGGGAACCTGAAATTTAACTTAGTACAATATGAGGGAAGTTCTTCAAAAATCTTCTTCTTCACATTCACCCGTCAGAATCCTTTCATATTTGGTTTACAACATCTCTAGGGGAGTCAGATTCAAGTTTGTTCGAATTGGTTCTCTGGGTTAATATTTGGGCTCCCTATGGTAGCCCAAATTTTAACTTAGTGCAATATGAGGAAATTTCTTTTAAAATCTTCTTCAGATCCACTAGTCAGAATGCTTTCATTTTCATATTTGGTATACAACATCTCTAGGGGGGGGGGGGGGGGTCAGATTCAAGTTTGTTCAAATTGTGTCCATAGGTTTAATATTTGGGCTCGCTATGGTAGCCCAAATTTTAACTTAATACAATATGAAGAAATTTCTTTAAAAAATTTCTTCTTCAGATCCAACAGTCCGAATACTTTTATATTTGGTATACAACATCTCTGGGGAGGTCAGATTCAACTTTGTTCAAATTGAGAGCCTGGGTTAATATTTGGGCTCCCTGTGGGAGCTGGAATTGGCCATTTAGCTGAAGAATTAGAAATTTTGTATTCAGTACCCCTAGAGGTGTGTAACTAAGATTAATCCACATAGGTTGTATCAAAGGGCTTCATAGGGGAGCTCTACATTTTACATTATGATCAATTGAAGAAAAGGCATGATGCTCGGACTATATTTGTCACTCCTGAGAGGCTCAAGGATTGACAATGTATCCTATGGAGATGGATTGCTTAATGTAGATTCATTCTTGGACTCTGTTTATATCATGTTCTGTTCAAGGTGAGCGCTTCAGGCCCCATGGGGCCTCCTGTAGCTCACCGCAAGTCAGTGTGAAGTATTGCCATCACTTGGCGCCCGTCGTCTGTTAACTTTTGCAAACCTGCCTTCTTCTCCACAGCAATTCAGCCAAATTCAAACATATATTGCACAAACCATCCCTGGGGTATACCCTTTCTATTTTGTTCAAATGGAGCGGAAGGCCTTCTTCAGGCTCTGGACAATGATGCCAAAGCCTAAAAATCTTTAAAAATCTTCTTCTCATGAACCACCAAAGAGATTGCCTTGATATATGGTATGTAACACTCTTTGGTGTTGAAGATTAAAGTGAAGATTAAAGTTTGTTCAAGAGAAGTTGGTAGATCAATATTTGAGCTCTTTGTGGGCACATACCTGCATTGGGCTCCACCCAAAATTTCTATTTCAAGAATCGATGGGCCGATTTGAACCAAATTTGGCATGTAGCATAAGTGGGTCCAAAGTACTTGATTGATGCCCAAAATTGTTTGTTTCGTTGCCCCGTGGGTACCCCAGGGGCTAAAAATAAAAAAAAAATTCAAATGCCCATATTTTCCAAAGTACACGGAACAGAGAACTGTTATTTGATATGAATTATCCTTTTGACCGGAAGAATGGAATAAAAAAAAAAAGCCATCGGTTGTATTAGGGTGTTCTTTAGGGGCGTTTGAAAAAATGCTGAGTCAGCATATTTGCAAAAATTGAAAAAACAATTTTCTTCAGAACCGCTGATCAGAATCTTTTGATATTTGGTAAACTTAAGGCGCTATGGGGGAATAAGCTTTAAAAATCTTCTTCTTCAGATCATACAGTCAGATTCTTTTGATACTTGGTATACAGCATCTCTACAGGGGTCAGATTGAAGGTTGTTCAAATTGAGTCCCTGGGTTAATATTTGGGCTTCCTATGGAAGCCCGAATATTAACTTGGTGCAGTATGGGGAATAATCTTTAAAAATCTTCTTCAGATCCACCAGTCAGATTCTTTTGATATTTGGTATACAGCATCTCTAAGGGGGTTAGATTTAAGTTTGTTCAAATGGGATCCGTGGATAAATATTTGGGCTCTTTATTGGAGCTCAAGTTTTAACTTGGTGCAATATGAGAAAATTTCTTAAAAAATCTTTTTTAGACCCACTTGTGAGAATTCTTTCATATTTAGTATGTGACATCTCTAGAGGTGTAAGATTTGAATTTGTTCAAATCGACTCCCTGAGTTAATATTTGGGATTCCTATGGGAGCCTGATTATTAACTTGGTGGAATAGGGGGGATATTCTTTAAAAATCTTCTTTTTCAGATCCACCAGTAAGATTCTTTTGATATTTGGTATGCAACATCTTTAGGGGGGTCAGATTCAAGTTTGTTCAAATGGGATCCCTGGATGAATGTTTGGGCTCTTTATTGGAGCCCAAATTTTAACTTAGTGCAATATGAGAAAATTTCTTTAAAAATCTTCTTTTTCAGACCTGCTATTGAGAATCCTTTCATATTTGGTATGTGACATCTCTAGAGGTGTAAGATTCAAATTGTTCAAATCAAGTCCCCGGGTTAAAATTTGGGTTCCCCAAAGGAGCCCAAATATTTACTTAGTGCAATATAGGGATCTCCTTCAGATCCAGCAGTCAGAGTCTTTTGATATTTGGTGTACAACACCTCTGGGAGGGTTAGATTGAAGGTTGTTCAAATCAGGTCCTGAAGCCCAAAGTTTTAACTTAGAACAATATGAGAAAATTTATTGAAAATTCTTCTTCTTCAGATCCACCAGTGAGAATCCTTTCATATTTGGTATGTAACATCTCTAGGGGTGTCGAATTCAAGTTTGTTCAAATCATTCGCTTGTTGTTTCTTGGGGGTTTTTTTATTTGTTTTTTTGGGGGGTGGGGGGCACTAGAGAGAACCACAGTAGTTTAAAACAAAACAGAAATTTCTTTCGGTTGTTGTTTTTTAATACTTCACAGAACAGAGTTTGCTAGGAAGCTTTCCTAGGACCAGCAGAAATGAATGGCCAAAAAAGTTTCCTTTTGTTGTGTCATAGCAAATCAAGAAAATTGCTCTTGCTGCTGATCAAATCCTGATACACTCATCTGTTTTGACAATTTGAGACAGGTGAGCGTTTTAGGCTCACTTAAGCCTCTGGTTTTTAAAAATCTTCTTCTTCAGATCCACCAGTCAGAATGCTTTTCATATTTGGTTCACAACATCTCTAGGAATTTTCAGATTCAAGTTTGTTCAATGCGGATCCCTAGGTATATATTTGGGCTCACTATGGTAGCCCAAATTTTAACTTAGTGCAATATGAGAAAATTTCCTTAAAAATCTTCTTCAGATCCACCAGTCGGAATGCTTTCATATTTCGTATACAACACCTCTAGGGGGGTCAGATTCAAGTTTGTTCAATTTAAGTGCCTGGGTTAATATTTGGGCTCTATATGGGAACCTGAAATTTAACTTAGTACAATATGAGGGAATTTCTTCAAAAATCCTCTTCTTCAGATTCACCTGTCAGAATCCTTTCATATTTGGTTTACAACATCGCTAGGAGAGTCAGATTCAAGTTTGTTCAAATTGGTTCCCTGGGTTAGTATTTGGGCTACCTATGTCAGATTAATTGGGTCCCTAGGTATATATTTGGGCTTGCTATGGTAGCCCAAAGTTTAACATAGTTCAATATGAGGAAATTTCTTAAAAAATCTTCTTTTTCATCCACCAGTCAGAATGCTTTCGTATTTGGTATGCAGCATCTCTAGTGGGGTCAGATTCAAGTTTGTTCAATTTGAGTGCCTGGGTTAATATTTGGGCTCCATATGGGAGCCGGAATTGACCATGCAGCTGAAGAATTAGAAATTTTGTATTCAGTACCCTCTAGAGGTGTGTAACTAAGATTCATAGGGGAGCTCTACATTTTACATTATGATCAACTGAAGAAAAGACATGATGCTAGGACTATTTTGTCACTCCTGAGGGGCTCAAGGATTGACAATGTATTTCTGTGGAGATGGATTCCTTAATGTAGACTCATTCTTGGACTCTGTTTATATTGTGTTCTGTTCAAGGTGAGCACTTCAGGTCCCGTGGGGCCTCTTGTATTATATGCCATGTGACATTTTACTGCGCAATATGCAGCTCAATTTGACTGCAAACAGTTTCAAGACAAGAGTAAAGATCTGCTGATCGTTCCTTCAAGACGACGTCATGCGCCGAAGCGTGACGTTATTTAGGAAGCTACTGAGGGTATTTCTTATCAACCTACCTCAATTGTTTACTATAGGCTTGCACTACAGTGGAAGAACCTAATTCGTATAAAATACTCTCTATTTTAATCTTTCCCAAGATTTGGGAAAGAAAAGTGGTGTAAAAACACCACAAAAAAATAAGCCCAAACTGGGTCGAGCGCCATCGACGCACACCCAGTATGGGACGCTCTTCCATAGTACAAATCCACGACTACCGTAAAACAGTGCGCAGTGTGTCAATTCGTCCTTCTTTTGATTATCCACACACGTGGTGGATGTGTGCCATCTTGCTCAGTAACAGTGATATTTTAACTCGTCAATAATGGTTTTCCTGTGACTGGAATTATGGATCTGAAGATCGTATAATAACAGGACCGTGTTTTATATATTCTCGTTTATATTTTCAACCACATTCTCATTGTATATTATTTACTATTCCGTTTTCGCGAATGTTTTGTTTTCGACATCACGCGATTCGACAGTGAATTTTCCAGTTGATGAATTAATTGTTTTTGGAGTTAGGTGTCAATCAGGGACTGTCTGGACAGGATTTCTTCACTCTGTTGAGGGCTGAATTTCTGTTTTTTCGGTCCCTGTTGACTGTCTGGGTTCTGTTGTGTACCCACCGGTTTTTTTCTGCCACCTTCTCTCGTAGTTGAGGGTGTTCTTCTATTTTCTGTTTCTGTTGAGTTCACCTTTTTTCTTCTACTGCTCTCACCTCTGTTATTTTCCAGTTCGGTTCCTTTAGGGAAATTCCTTTTGCCCTCGCCTTGGTGCGTTCTCATGGCCGTTTCTTCCGCACCTGCGGGTGGTGTCCGTTTCTTCCGCACCTGCGGGTGGTGTGGAACGCTGTTGTTTCGGGAGCCTCCCGACTCGACCACATCTGGTGTGAGTTTACCCCTTCCGTGGGGGATGTGCAGCTCCTCCTGCCCCCACAAGGGGGGGGGGGGGGGGGGGTGGGGGATGCTGTCGTTTCGGGGTCACCCGATTCGACCACATCTGGTGAGAATTGCTCCCCCTCCGTGGGGGATGTGCAGCTCCTCCTGCACCAGTGGTGGGTGGGGAATGCTGTCGTTTCAGGGCTTCCCGACTTGACCATGTCTGGTGAGAGTTATTCCCCCTCCGTGGGGAATGTGCAGTTTGTTACCGTGGTGGATACTGCGGGAGCTGTTGGATTTCTGGTGAAGAGATGCCTGGTTCAGGGACTATGTGCCCTCTCCAGTCGACATCTGAGGCTGTCACTAGGGTTGTGACTCCTCCTTTGGAGGCCGAGCTTGGTGGCTCTCTCCACTTTTCCGCCAGTTCCAACAGCTCCCGTTGTATCTGCTGCCACTGCTGTTCCGTCTACAACGTCATTGGGCACCGTTTTTAGCTGGCCTCGGCTTATCCCTGCAAGGGTCTGCAGGGATGTCTGTGGTTGTGGGGTAACGGCCTCAGCCTTCCCCGACTTCAACTCAGCGAAGTCGGAAGGGACTGCCGACCGAATCACCTACTGTGTCCTCTCAGCCGTTGAGGACAGTAGTTTTATCCCTGCAGTGGTCTGCTGCGGTGTCTGTGAGTGCAGACGTTGGGGTATCGGCCTCAGCCTTCCCTGACTTCAACTCGGCGAAGTTGGAAGTGGCTGCCAGCCGGACCCTCTACTGTGGTCTCTGCGCCGTCGAGCACCACAGTTGTGTTATTGGATTCGGATGTTTCTTAGTGGGGACACTATGAACTCTGTGGCGTTTCCGTCCACTCATTCTGGCCACACGACCAGTTTTGGGGGACCAACGTCTTTTGTGCAGCCTGGACCTTCTGCCACGCAGAGGTCCGTGGTGACTCTCATGAGTTCCTGCTATGTTGATCCTCGGGGTGTGTCGTACCCCTATACACGTCTGCCTTTCGGCCTCAACCTGGCTCCTTGGGCCTTCACCTGGATGATGTCGCATGTGATAGCTTTCCATCGCACACAGTCCAGGGTGACTACTGGTCAATATGCTCCAGAGACATTCCAATGCTGCTTTACTGGAGTCGGATGTCGCCACTCTGTTGAGCTTGGATTCAGATGTTTCAGCTGCCGCTCGTCGTTCCGCGTCGGGTGTTTTGGAGGATCGTGACCCTTCGCTGGTTAAGAGGGTCAGAGGTGAAGCCACTTTGCCTGTTCGTTCCCCTATCGAACCGGCCAGTACGGGCAGTGAGCTTAGGGATGTCCTGTCCTTACTCACTCAGATTCTGTCAAAGAGCCTTCCCGTTGCTTCCAGCGAGGCAGCGAGTGGTTTCCAGGCACCCCCCTATGGCGCCGCCTCCCGGGATTGGAAACAGGCCGCTTTCTGATCCCCCTGGTGTTCCGACACCATTGGAGGCGTCGGCTGGTTTGCCCCTGATGGGCTATGTGTCTTCCGACTCAGGGGAAGAGTGAGACATGCTTGATGTCGAGAGCCAGCAGTCTTCGGACTTGGGGGCAGCTCTTGATTTTGTGTTTGGGTTCCTTCCGAATCTCAAACCATCAAACCAGCCGACAGTGTCAGCCAGGCCGCGATCATCGGTCGTGCACCAACAGCCTATGGAGCAACCTGCTTCTGGGCGTCTTCGACCGTGCCAGTTGGTACAGTTGGTTGAAGCATTTTCAGCCTTGGACTCTAAGCTGAGTTCCAAGGCTATGAAGGCTCCGTTCTTCACCAGGGTTGACACCTTTTTGCCTCTGGTGCGTTAACGTTACTACGATTTCGCCAATCCGTCAGTCTGCCAGACTTTGCCGGTTTTAGATCAGGACTCCAATTTCCTCGGGCTTTCCAAGCCCAAGTCTGCCGTCATTCCGATAACGACTCTGGAGTCCATGTTGGGCTTATCGAGAGAGATGCTTGGTATGCTTTCTCTCTCAGATCACGTCGTCTCAGCTTTAGCTGCTTATCTGCCTCCAGATAAGTTTGATGAGGTACAGGCTCCTTTGTGTGTGCTGTCCAAGGCGCTCATGCATCTTACACACACGCATACCTGTAACACGGCTAATCTGGAATTAGTTCGGAGGGACTCTGTGCTGGACACAGGCCAATCCCTTCCTGAGGAGCAGCTCGCTACTCCTCGATCTGCTTCTTTGGCAGGTCCGCAACTTTTTCATGGTTCCATGTTGACGGTCCGGGATGACGTCCTACATCATTCCAAAGATCAGCTGCTGTTTCTTCAGCTTGATCAGCCTTCTAGGGGAGGCAGGGGCCGTTCCAAGCCTAACAAGTATCCTTCTGCTTCCTCTGCGAAGCAAAAGGCTGATCCTTCTGCCACCGCTTCTACTTCTTACTCCAGGGGTAAGGGTAAGCGTTGGCAGTCTAGAGGGAAGTATCAGGATTCTTCATTCAGTTGAGGAGATGGTTTCTCCTCTCGCGGGCCTCGTCGGGGCTCAAAATGAAGATCCTCACCTCGACTCGTCCCAGGTGGGAGGAAGGATAGCAGAGCTCACAGACCGTTGGGCCACCATCACATCTGATCCTTGGGTGTTAGATGTTTTTCGGTCCGGGCTGCAAATATCCTTTCGACGGCACCCCACTCTGACCAGGGTGCCTCTTCCAACCACAGTTCCTTCAGACGTTTTACGTCGGGAACTTTTGTCCACGAAGATAGACAATCTCCTGACAAAGGGGGCGATCGAGGTCGTCAAGAACATTCAGTCAGTGGGGTTCTATTCCTGCCTGTTCTTGGTGCCGAAGAATGACGGCCAACTCCGACCGGTTATCGATCTGAGTATCCTGAACCAGTCTATCATTGCTCCCAAGTTCAGCATGGAGACTTTCAAGTCGGTCCACCATTCAATTCACCAGGGAGATTTCGCTTCCATCTTCGACCTGTGAGACGCTTACTTTCGTGTTCCGATTCATCGGGTGTCACGGAAGTATCTCAGGTTTGCTTTTCTGGGGCGAGTTTACCAGTTCAAGGCCATGCCTTTCGGCCTCAACCTGGCTCCCTGGGCCTTCACCTGACTGATGTTGCATGTGATAGCTTTCCATCGCACACAGTCCAGGGTGACTACTTCGGCATATCTGGTCAATATGCTCCAGAGGCATTCCAGTGCTGCTTTACTGGAGTCGGATGTCACCACTCTGTTGAGCTTGGATTCAATATTATTTTTTTTCAATTTTAAATAACTTTTGAAGTCCGGATAAAAGAAAACAGTTCTGTATCTGCACATGGGAAATATTATGGTTATAGCGGGGGAGGAATTCGTCACATACAGGTGAATTGTGCACTTGGTGATACCTTCTTGAAATTTGGCACACTGTTAGTGTAGGCTATGAGGTTCTCAAAAACGATCGGCTACAAGTTGACACCGACCGGTGGCGACCAGTAGCGGCACAATCCAAAATGGCCGCCAGCGGCTGAAGGGAACCTCCTTTTCGACGGTCTACCGACTATACATCCGATTGTAAGGGCGCGAAAGTGAACTCTGATCCACGCACGTGTTGGAAACAGACGTGGGAGATGATGTAGAATAAAACGAGATTCTCTATACGGACGCATCAATTTCTTGGAACTTGAAAAGAGCGTTGTTTCTCCGGGATCAGCGTCATTCAGGCAAACCTGAATGACGCTGATCCCGGAGAAACAACGCTCTTTATGAAGCAGTCTCTTTGCCATACAATCTCTTGTTTGGCGTAATTCCGCAAGCAATTCTGATTTGTCTGTCGAAATTAATTCGAGAACGCGATTGTTCACAAAAATCATTCACAGAATGAGTGAGAATCCTCTTCGTGTACGGACTAGTACTGACTGGGAACGTTGTTGCTTTTGCCAGCAAGACAGTTCCAAGAAATTGATGCGTCCGTATAGAGAATCTCGTTTTCATGACGCCTATAAAGCTATTGAGGAAGACATAACGCGCTTCCTAGATAATGGCGTTGAGCTTCCATATAATTTGACCATTGATTGTTTGATGAGAGAGAGTGATGAGTGTATGTCGATGTCACTGTTGACGAATAAGGCAATATATCATAAGACATGCCGTGACAGTATTCGGACTCACATCGTACAGCGCGTGCTACACAAGCGAGAGCGAAATGAGGCAGTGGCATCCTGCTCCACGCTGAGTCCTAAAAGAACACGGACAAGTTTTGAATCTGGCTGTGACAGGAAACTGCCCCAGTGTGTTTATTGTCACAAACGCGAAGGTGACAGCAGTGAGCCTATTTGCAGATCAATGTCTGATAACAATAAACTCAAAATTATGGCAAAGGAAGCCGAGAACTGGGTTGTTTTTTCTCGGGTCAATGCAGCATTTGATTCCGCTGCTAGTGATCTTTACTATCACAAAACCTGTTATTGTAAGCTTGCCAATGAAGCACGAGCGGCTAAATCTAAAAAGTCGAAGAACGCCGAACATTCCGCGTCAGGCCTGCCCTATGACCCTCTCGTTATGGCAGAGCTCATAACATTTGTTGAACACAACGATTCCGCGATGAAGCTTGTCGATCTCAAGAATCTGTACAGTCGGAGGTTGAAGCAAGTCGGTTCTGATTGGCTTAGTGAAGAAATACATTCCACTCGATTCAAAGAACATTTGTTGCAGAAATTGGGCGATGGCTGGGACGCCTTCACACAGGGTAGAGATGTGTTTATTTCAAGTAGGTTTCGAGTTGGCTCCTTGTTGTCCGAATCTTTAACTCGTATAGTGTCTGAGGAAGAGGCAAAAAAGATAGTTGATGTGGGTCTTCTTCTGCGTAAACACATACTCATATCTCAAGCTCCTTTCACGGGATCATTTTCATCTTATTGCTTGAGCGAGCCTGTACCCAACTCACTCCTGACTCTTCTTAGAGTTCTACTTGAGGGCACATGTAGTATACAGAACTTAGGCGATGATGAGACTGTTAATGCCAAGACTCGAGTGGCTTGTACTATTTCACAGATGTTGATCAGCAATTCAGCGAAACGCTCCGAACATGCACAAAATGTTCACCAGAGACGTGACAGAGAAACTCCAATGCCTCTTTATGTGGGTTTGAAGTTGCATGCCCATGATCGTATGAAAAATCTTATCAGAGATTTTCATCAAATGGGACTCTCTGTCTCTTATGATCGCGTAATGGATGTTCGCAGGAGTTTCGCGAGAGCTGTTTCACTGCGGTTCAAGAACGAAGGTGTTGTAGTCCCAGCTAACTGCAAACGTAATGTTTTCTCGATAGGAACCACTGATAACATTGATGTATCTGGTAGATCTGATATGCATGGTACGTCCATCACACTCATTGGTCAACTGAGCAGGGACAATGTGGGTACTGATCCCCCACCACTGAGTTTAGATGTTCCAGAAGACACACAAATTGAACTCCCAGACGACTATGCATTTGTTCCTTTCGTTGAAGACTTTGGTGGGGACATCAGGCTTGAATCTCCAGATGAATGTAATGTACGGCCCAATGAATATGCAGATTTGAACGTGGGAGAGAATGACTGGTTGTCTCATGTGTCACAGATCAGCAATAAAGGGAAGGTTGATGGCAGCTGGCAGCTTGATGAAGTCCCTGTGACCTTTTCAGGCTTCTTTTCAAAACATGAAGATCAAGACAATGTCAAACCTCGTGCAGTTATTGGGGTATTCCCTGTTTTCAGTGAGCAGAAAGCGGACTCACTCAGTATGCAGAAGCATGCTATGTATGTGGTCAGGGAAGCTACTGCTTTCGTAAACCCCGGCCAGATACCTGTCATTGAAGGTGACTGTCCGTTGTATGCCAGGCAGAAAAAATGTCAATGGCTGTTCCCAGAGGAGATAGGTGAGGATCGAATGGTGTGTATGATTGGATTCCTGCATCTTGAAATGTGCACCCAAGAAGCTGGTGGTAAGCTTATGGGTGGTTCTGGTTGGGAGCGAATGTTTCACCTCGCAAAGATATTCACACCCGGTGTAGCATCATCCCTACTTGGTGGGAAACATGTCAAGAGGACGCGACAGGCATATCTTCTCACTCTAGCTTGGCTTGAGATCCTCAGAAAGAATGCTTATGAGATTTACTGTCAGCAGACTGGGCCCCATGAGTCATTTGAAATGTGGGAACAGAGGATTCTTTCACAATCTCCAACTGCGCGCTATTGGGGTGAAATCGTTCGGAACTTTCTCTTGACAAGCTGTCAATTCGTTCGGAACCAACGAATCGGTAACTGGCCTGGTACACTGTGTTCTATCGATGAGTTGTGCAGTTACTTTTTTGCCCTAGGACATACAAATTATTGTCGGTGGGTCCCCGTATTTCTGAGAGACATGTCTCAGCTACCCAGGCGGCATCCTTCAATCCACAACAAATTCATGGAAGGCCATTTTGTGGTCCAGCGTAGTGAGAGGAAGTTCAGTATGATGGGTTTAGATCAGAGCCAAGAACATAGTATCCAACTACTCAAAGAAGACAGTGGTCCAAAAGGTCTCTATGGCCAGGCTGAAGAGAAAGTCGTTATTGAGCTTTCAAGGTCAGAAGTTCTGCGTGTTATAGATGAGTATGAATATGCAAGTTTCCACACAACATCATCAGATAACACGGAACACCCGGAAAGTTCGGTATCAGAGCAGAAAAAATTTCTGAATCAATTGAAATCTCTCCTCGATCTGGTGAATCAGGGACTCATTATCAACCCTTATGATGAAACTAGTGGTCAGCTGGTGACATTAGATACTGGTGAATATATGGACCCCGAAGTTAGTAAGAGTTTACGGTCATTACCCGAAAGGGGCAAGCATTTATATTCCACTTTCTTGAAGGAAAGGCTTGTGGAATGCACCGTACCCCTGAATGATGTTATTCCCAAGGCAAATATATATACCTTCCTTAACCCACCCCCAGCCAACCTGGACAAAGGCCGAGACAAACTCATGTCAAGTAAAGCAACTGCCGCAATAGTTACCCAGATGTTCGTTTCACTGCAAGCCCGGCCTGATTCAAACATGGATGAGTTTTTCATGCACGAGAATGCACGTGATCCGCCAGCATTATCCGATAGAGGTAAGCTACGGAGTGGGACAAAATCTCAAATTCTCAATTGTTTACCAGCTATTCCTGCACAAGGGAAGAATTCAGCAGCTAGACAAGCTTCAGTTGTCATCTTGGATATGCCTGCTGTAGTCCATGTAATCAAACCACAGAAAGCGGATCTGTTTGGAGAATATGCTCGATTGCAATTATTGCCATACATCGAATCTCTGATTAACACGAACACCACAAGGGTTGATGCGATCTATGACTGTTACCCCGAAGGCAGTTTGAAGAATCAGACGCGAGCAAAACGCCTCGGTGAGACAGCAGTTAGGTTGATACGGGTGTCCGAGAACGTCCCTTTACCTAAAGGGAAGAATTGGCAGGCATTCTTGAAAGTTAGTGAGAATAAAGACGAATTTTTCAAGTTCCTGTCTGCTGAACTGCTGAAATTAACATCAACATCCGAGTACCAGTTGTTAACGACATCAGGAGAATATGTACTATGCAATAAGGATGTTAGCTTATGTGACATATCTCCATCGAACCACGAGGAAGCAGACACGCGCATGATGCTTCATCTCAACCATGCAGTCTCACAAGGTCACAAAATAGCTTTTCTTCGCACGGTTGATTCTGATGTCGTCATTCTGTCTTTGCACCATTTCGCAACATTCCGTGACCTTGGACTCAGTGAGCTGTGGATTGGGTTTGGAATTGGAAAGGCATATAAAGATATGCCAATTCATGAGATAGCTTCACAACTTGGACCTGATTACTGTAAGGCCCTGACTTTCTTCCACGCCTTCACAGGTTGTGATGTAACATCCAGCATGCTCGGCATTGGGAAGAAGACAGGATGGAATGCATGGATGAATTTTCCCGCATCAACTGAAATGATGATAGAATTGACTGAGAATCCGCAAGTCTTTTCAGAGGATTCCCCTCATATGCAGCATATCGAAAAACTCACCATACAGATGTACAGTAACAGTTGTGTCAGTACACGTGTCAATGATGCGAGACGGCATATGTTCACACATGGCCTTAAGTCTATGGAAAACATCCCGCCCACCAAAGCAGCTCTGTATCAACATGTAAAAAGGGTAATTCTTGTGTCATCTTTCATTTGGCATCGTGCTCTGCAGAAACACTTATGTGTGCCAGACCCATCACAGTACGGATGGGAGTGGAATCCACGTCTCAATATTCTGGTCCCATTTTGGACTCACCTAGGAGACGCAAGTGCTGCATGTGCACTGATGCTCCACTGTAGTTGTGCCAAGGCCTGCAAGGGCAATTGCAAATGCTTGAAAGCTGGATTAAGGTGCACACCTTTGTGTAAGTGTGAAGGTGGCTGTTGTAACAATATTGAGTAGTATACTGTCATGTTAGGACCAGTCATCTCCTATTCTGGTATTTTTTTTTCCATTTTCGGCCAGTTAACACATGTCATGTTTCTAGTTGAGTTGATTTTGCTAACAAATGTTCATCCCATGTGGCTTGCTACATTGTCCGGGGTATAGGAATACAGTTTTAGATTTCGGAAAATAGTCTGTTATTTACTGCACAAGACGGTGTTAATTCATGCATAGCATGATACAATATCCCCAACTATTTTGCCTCTGTACAACAGTTGATACCTTCGTTCACCCGTGTGTTCATCTATGGTATCCTTGTCTTTCTCTGGCCATAGGCCACATGTGACTAGTCAGTTCCTACTCCATAGCAAATCAACTTGGAAATCCTTCATCTTGTAGCGCACTCATGTCTCAATGAATCCATACCTGAGTTGATCTAATAAATCTAACGTAAGGTATCAAATTGCCATACCGGATCATATTTCGATAAGTTATTCGCTAAAACATTTCGACCACTCATCGACATCAAAGGTCATGTTTTGGCTCCCAGTGGTGGCTATATCTCTATATCCCTGGTAAAGTAGCATACCATGAGGGATGGGCATTAAGTGTCGGCAACATTAATCCTGACTTGGAACACACCACATCTTAACTGGCCGAAAATGAAGAATACTACTTGTAGTCAAAAAATATTCCTGTACCTCGAATGACTGCAAACATACACTCACCCCTTCTAGTCCCATTTTGCCAATGTTCTATACTGGCAAGATAACATTGTATAATTAACAACGGGAACTAATGCATCCCGAGTTCATTCCAGCACTGCCCTTGCTGGCAGACGTGTCGCTATGGTGTTGAGATTGAACCAGAACTCCTCTAGAAATTTGATAGTTTTATTTTCTTAGAAAATAAATCTATCGAAAATGCCGGAAGTTGAGAATAGACTGTCACTTTAATTGGATTATCAAATGTCCAAGTATCCCCACTGCTGCATACTATCGAGTACCCTTGTTCATGTGTTGACAGGAATCTCTCATACCATGTTCATTTGACCATTGCATTCCCGAGAAACATTCAACACTAATTTATCTACGGACGGACGATCATACTGACAGTCAGACACACAGACGCACACATCGACGGAAATTCTGATCCCATTATCCATTAATCTTCCCCCCAACTTGTTCCAAGGGCTTCACTCCATCATTCACATCAATTACAGCACATGTATGGTGTTAGGTTTGGAGCTTCAGTTGTGCGATCGGCGAAAATAGCTTTTTTTCGATCCGCTTGGCGGCCATTTTGGATTTCGCTGCTAGTGGTGGCTAGAGGATGGTGCCAACTTGTAGCCGATCGATTTTGAAATCTCTGATGCCTACCCTTACATCATGCCAAATTTCAGGAAGGTATCACCAAGTGCACAATTCTAGCGAATTCCTCCCCCGCTAGTTATTATTACCTGTAAAATGATAACTTTTTATCACTATCTTTTTCTGAATTACAATCAGGTTTGTTACTGATTCTTTTCTTGGAGATATCATCCTTTTTCTTTGGATAGTTAAGAAGAAAGTTTCTGTTATAAACTGTACAGGGAAATTCTTGTTAAAATAACTCAAAAATTTCAATCTATAGCATTTGAGCCCTCCATTGAATTCAGCTCTTGAAATTATAACACTGTGCTATGGCCCACGAGTGCAAAGGGTGATACTTCTTGACATAACACCAAAACAGTTCTTTTGTAACTACTTTTATTATACCACCCATTTGAAAAGTGGATGGTGTATAGTGTTCACTATGGCTGTCCGTACGTCTGTACATCCATCCATCTGTCCATCCATCCGTACATTACGCTTTTGGGGGTACACATCTGCTATCCGCAACTCCTCCTAAACCAGTGAACGGATTTCATTGAAACTTTTAGACATTCTTTTACATACATTGAAGATGTGCACCTCCTATATTCTCTTCAGATATTTTCATATTTTCAGTTCCCCTTATTCAAAAATGGTCTTTGTCAATTCAGGTTTTAGTAGGGAGGGGTATAGATCTGCTATCTGCTACTCCTCTTAAACCATTGAACAAACTCCATTGGAACTCTCAGACATTCTTTTACATACATTGAAGATGTGCACCACCTATTTTTCTTTCCGATATTTTCATATTCCGACAAACATCCATCCGTCCATCTGTCCATCCATCTGTCCATCCCTCCGTCCGTCCATCTGTCCGTCCATCCGTCCATCCATCCGTCCGTCCGTCCGTCCATCCGTCCGTCCATCCGTCCGTCCGTCCGTCCGTCTGTTATGCTATAGGGCTGTTACGCTTTTGGAGGGTACACATCTGCTACCCGCAACTCCTCTTAAACCAGTGAACGGATTTCATTGAAACTCTCAGACATTCTTTTACATACATTGTATGTTTTGTTTTCAGATATTTTCATTTTTACAGTTTTCCATATTTAAAAATGGGTTTTGCGAATTCAAGCTTGCATAGGGGGTTGTTGACATTTGCTATCCGCGACCTCTTTTAAACTAGTGAATGGATTTCAGTGAAACCTTCAAACATTCTTTTACATACAGTGAAGATGTGTACCTTTTATTTTGTTTTCAGATATTTTCGTTTTTATGTGTACCCATACTATGTAAGGTACACATAATGCCTTCATCCGGGGTGACCATCCGTCGTTCGGCCATCCTTTGTCCATCCGTCTGTCCGTTCCGGCGTCCGTATCCATTTCTTTGTCATTCGATAACTTGAAAAATATTGCTTGGATTGTCAAGTTACTGTATATTTGTGTTCAGGTTACTGATGTGCCGAGCTGTATAGTTTTTGGTGTAAATCTGTTATTTTGATCCTGAGATATTAACCCTTTAACCTTCAAATTGAAAATTTCTCCAATCCCTTTGGCATTCGATAACTTGAAAAATATTGCTTGGATTGTCAAGTTACTTTATATTTTTGTTCAGGTTACTGATGTGCCGAGCTGTATAGTTTTTGGTGTAAATCTGATAATTTAATCCTGAGATATTAACCCTTTATCCTTCAAATTGAAAATTCCTCCAATCCCTTTGGCATTTGATAACTTGAAAAATATTGCTTGGCTTGTCTAGTTACTTTATATTTGTGTTCAGGTTACTGATGTTCTGAGCTGTATAGTTTTTGGTGTAAATCTGATGATTTGATCCCGAGATATTAACCCTTTATCCTTCAAATTGAAATTCCTCCAATCCCTTTGGCATTCGATAACTTGAAAAATATTACTTGGATTGTCAAGTTACTTTATATTTGTGTTCAGGTTACTGATGTGCCGAGCTGTATAGTTTTTGGTGTAAATCTATTATTTTGATCCTGATATATTAACCCTTTATCCTTCAAATTGAAAATTCCTCCAATCCCTTTGACATTCGATAACTTGAAAAATATTGCTTGGATTGTCAAGTTACTTTATAATTGTGTTCAGGTTACTGATGTGCTGAGCTGTATAGTTTTTGGTGTAAATCTGATAATTTGATCCGGAGATATTAACCCCCTTTGTCCTTCAAATTGAAAATTCCTCCAATCGTTTTGGCATGAGATAACTAAAAAAATATCAATCCGATTGTCATGTTACTTTATATATTTATTCAGGTTACTGATGTGCTGTGCTGTATAGTTTTTTATGTAAATCTGATAATTTGATCCGGAGATATTAACCCTTTATCCATCAAATTAGACACTCCTCCAATCCATTTCTATATGTACCCATAACTTGTACGGTGTACATTATGTCAGCATCCGTGGTGGCCCTCCGTCATACAGCTTTCTACTAATTGCGCGTATGGGTACACATCTGACGATTTCATCGGCCTATTTTTACAGTTTCACATATTGAAAAATGGGCTTTGTCAATTCAAGCTTCGGGGTGGAGGTGTGTGTGTGTGTGTGTGTGTGGGGGGGGGGGGGGGGGGGGTGTCAGTGTTTGTGCTCTCTACATTAAACATACTTTTACAAATGTTTCTTGGTGGGAGTGGGTGGTATCATTTAGTGAGCAGTGCTCACAGTTTTTCTAGTTTTTAAATGTGTTGGGGAAATTCTTTAATTTTTAGCTCACCGAAGGGAGCTTAACTTACCACTTGCCGTCTGTCGTCATCGTCCGTCGTGAACTTTACATTATCGACTTCTCCTCAAAAACTACTTGACCAAATTGAACCAAATTTTGTGTGCATGTTTCTTATGATATGTCAATTCAAGTTTGTACAAATAAACTTGCTGTGCCCACAGGGGGCACCAGAAGGGGCATAACTCTGATAGCACCCATAAATTTTTTCAAAAATTCAAAAAAATCTTAAAATCCCCCCAGTCAGAATATTTTCATATTTGTTATACAACATCTCCAGGGGGGGTCAGATTCAAGTTTGTTCAAATCAAGTCCCCAGGTTAGATTTGGACTCTCTATTGGAGCCTGAATTTCAACTGTGTGCAATATGAGGGAATTTCTTTTAAAATCTTCTTCCTCAGATCCACCAATCAGAATCCTTTCATATTTGGTATACAACATCTCTAGGTGGGTCAGATTCAAGTTTGTTCAACTCGGGACCCCGGGTTAATATTTTGGCTCCCTATTTGAGCCCAAATTTTAATATACTGAAATATGAGGAAATTTCTTTAAAAATCTTCTTCAGATCCACCAGTCAGAATGCTTTCATATTTGCTATACTACATCTCTGGGGGTGGGGGGGGGGGGGGGGGCAGATTCAAGGTTGTTCAAATCGGGTCCCTGAGTTAGTATTTGGGCTTTCTATTGGAGCCCAAAGTTTAACATGGTGCAATTTGAGGAAATTTCTTTAAAAATCTTCTTCAGATTGACCACTCAGAATCCTTTCATGTTTGGTATACAACATCTATAGGGGGTCAGATTCAAGTTTGTTTAAATTGAGTCGCTGGGTTTATATTTGGGCTCTCTATGGGAGCCCAAATTTTCACTTCGTGCAATGCGTGGAATATTCTTTAAAAGTCTTCTTCAGATTCACCAGCCAGAATCCTCTCATATTTGGTATACACCATCTCTAGGGGGGCGAGATTCAAGTTTGTTCAAATCGAGTTTCTCGGTTAATATTTGGGTTCCCTATGGGAGCTTGAATTTGAACTTAGTGCAATATGAGAAAATTTCTTTAAAAATCTTTTTCTTCAGATCCACCAGTCAGAATCCTTTAACATTTGGTATGCATCATCTCTAGGAGGGGGTCAGATTCAAGTTTGTTTAAATTGGGTCTCTGGGTTGAAAATTTTGAGTCTGGTTCTGACTTAGAAATGTTTACCAAAATTTGAGAAAAAAAATTTGTTGTTGATTTTTTATGTATTTTGTTCAATTTTGAGACGAAAAAAACCCAAATTTAAAGATTGAAAATTTTGGGTCCGGTTCAGTCTCGGAAATTTTGGAAAAAAAAATTTGTTTTTATTATGCGTTTTGTTAAATTTTGAGATGAAAACAAAATTTGGGGTCAGGTTTGGACTCCGAAATTTTGGACCAAAATTTGGACATTTTGGGGGGATTTTTATGCGTTTTGTTCAATTTTGAGATAGAAAAAAAAAAATTTATAGCCTGAAAATTTTGGATCCTGTTCCGGCTTGTTTTTAAAATCTTCTTCTTCAGACCACGTAGTCAGAATGCTTTCACATTTGGTATACAACATCTTTAGGAGGGTTAGATTCAAGTTTGTTCAATCCTAGTCCATGGGTTGATATTTGGGCTCCCTATGGGAGCCGAAATTTTAACTTAGTACAGTATATGAAAATTTCTTTAAAAATCTTCTTCAGATCCACCAGTCAGAATCCTTTCATATTTGGTATACAACATCTCTAGGTGGGTCAGATTCAAGTTTGTTCAAACCTGGTCCTTGGGTTATTAATTTGGGCTACCTATGGGATCCTGAATTTTAACTGTGTGCAATATGAGGGAATTTTTTTAAAAATCTTCTTCCTCAGATCCACCAATCAGAATCCTTTCATATGTGGTATACAACATCTCTAGGTGGGTCAGATTCAAGTTTGTTCAACTGGGGACCCTGGGTTAATATTTTGGCTCCCTATTTGAGCCCAAAGTTTAACTTAGTGCAATGTGAGGTGATTTCTTTAAAAACCTTCTTCATATCCACTAGTCAGAATTCTTTCCTATTTGGTATATGACATCTCAAGGGGGATCATTCAAGTTTGTTCAATTTGAGTCCTTGGCTTAATATTTGGGCTCTATGGTTAGGTTAGGTTTGTTCAAATCCATTCCTTAGTGCTTTTCCATAAAATTTGCCTCTCATGAATTCATTCCTTTGTAGTGTTGATGAACCATGTCTAACTGAAAGTGACCCCCAAATACTTCTTTGAACCACTTTGGCCAATGAGCGATTAAGGCCCCTTGGGGCCCCTTGTTTATTTAACCAACAACCTCACCCATAACAGATGAAAGAAATGAAAATGCTCCAGTGTTGATGTCAATAAAAAGTACACAAATGAATTTTCAAAACTAATTTAATGAGTTATAAACCACAGAAGTTAGAAGTGGAAAATCACCTTTATTTTATGTGACAATAGTTGCTGCCCGCTCATGTTCTATAGTATTGTGGTGATGGGCGTTGTACAGTCGATTAATCATTGACTAATGGCCACTGACTAGTTGGTTGAAAATGAAATTTCCTAATCGTTTCAGCACTAAACTTTATCCACCAATGTCCTCAGGGGTGGAATAGAAAAATCTTATCCTCAGAGGCAGATATTTACTCCCTGTGGGGAGGGGTAATGATGGGAGGCTCTTAACTCTTTACCCAATGCAGACGATATCAAAATTTATTATTTTAACCCTTTACCTAACATGAAAAGCAGACGACACTTGCAAAAGAAATTCCTGAATTACTCTTTTTTTCATTTTTTGTCTCAAAAACATAGGTTATGACCCCTCGTTGGAACGAGCTCGACGAGCTCGTTCCAACGAGGGGTCATAACCTATGTTTTTGAGACAAAAAATGAAAATATTTTGAAAATTAATTGGCGATTTTTGAGAATAGCGCTGGCTGGTTTTGGCCGTTACGTTGGGTAAAGGGTTAAATATCATTTTTTCAAATTTTTCAAACAAATTCAACAAAACCATATCATGTGACCCCTCGTTGGAATGAGCTCGACGAGCTCATTCCAACGAGGGGTCACATGATATGGTTTTGTTGAAATTTTTTGAAAAATAATATTTTTTGAACTGCTGAATTTCCATATTACGCGGGCAGATTCGGGCGATTTGTTGGGTAAAGGGTTAACTAGAATTACTCATGTGAAACCGCATTCATGGTGCATTAAAAATCATCTACAAAGTATGAGAAAGAGCACATGTATGCTTGAGAATCAACACCATAGTGTGATTTTTATAAGGATTCTTTAAATTTAACTATATTCATCTGCCATCTCAACTAATGTCTGATATGGCATTTATGACAGCACTGCCAAATCGCCATGCATAATTTCAAAGACTGGAATTACAAGTTCATTCCAGTGAGCTTTTATAAGCTATAGCGAGACGAACAAGTTAAAAATGTAATTAAATTTGAATGGCTATTTTTATACCCCACGCAACAAAGTTGCAGGGGTATAATGTTTTTGACTGGTCCGTCCGTCAGTCCGTCAGTCAGTCCTACTTGTTTTCCGGACTTTTTTTCTACACGCTTCCAGATATTGAGCTGATTTTTGGTATGTGAGTCTAACATGGTGGCCTACAGATCAAGTTTGCATGTTGTTCTGCTCCACTGATTTTTACCGAAATTCTGGCCCTTGAACTTTGAAAAATTCATCAAAATTACAGTTTTGCAGACTTTTTTCTTACACGCTTCCAGATATTGAACTGATTTTTGGTATGTTAGTCTAACATGGTGGCCTACAGAACAAGTTTGCATTTTTTTCCGCTTCACTGATTTTTACCGAAATTACGGCCCTTGGACTCTGAAAAATGCATCAAAATTACAGTTTTCCGGACTTTTTTTCTACAGACTTCCAGATATTGAGCTGATTTTTGGTATGTTAGTCTGACATGGTGACCTACAGATCAAGTTTGCATTTTGTTCCGCTCCACTGATTTTTACCGAAATTACAGCCCTTGAACGTTGAAAAGTTCATCAAAATTACAGTTTTGCGGACTTTTTTCCTACACGCTTCCAGATATTGAGCTGATTTTTGGTATGTTAGTCTAACATCGGGGCGCGTGGGGTATGTGAGCGTGCTCACTAAGGTTCTATATTTTATATTGCCCTGTATGGATGTCACTTAATTATTCAGTGGGTAAGATTAATCATTTTGGCAGTCATTAACTTTCCATTCACAGGGACATTTTGGAATATCTGTAAAAGTTTTATTGTAGTATCTTTTTTGTTACAGAGTCGGGTAGCAGTACAGAGTCTGGGTGAAAGAAACTTCCATATATTCTATCAATTACTGCGTGGAGCAGATGCAAATTTGATAGGTAAATATGTTTGAATTATCAAAACATTTTCTAGACTTCCCCTCTTGATGGCTTCCACCATCACTTATTACATAAATCAGAATATTTTTCCATTTGATATGATTCTGACTGTACTTAGATAACTGTTAAATACTTTTGTGTCAAGGCCAAATTGTGGAAGTCCTGAATACCACAGTCCTTTGCTGGATTTTGTTTGGCATTTGTGATGATATCCTGTCGAATAATAGCTGTTGGGGAGGGCTTAGTAATGAGCTTGTTACACTGATGATGATAAACCTTTAAATTTTATTACTTTTTCAATTTTTCCTTCCATAACATAGTTTTTGACCTCCCAATACATTGTGTCTGGTGAATTTCTTCCAATGATGGGTGATAAGTTCTTCTTTGGCACCAATATTTGAAAGCTTTGTAATAATCTTAGATCAAAAAGATGGCAGGTATATTCAGTAAAAGGTTTTAAAAAATGTTAAGATGCAAAATTGAAACAGGAATCTTTTTATGTCTTGTTTGTGTTAGCATGGAACACTGTCAAAATCCCACCATGACATGATCCCTCCTGCCATAATATCTCCCGTCCCCCCCCCCCCCCCCCACACACACACACACACACCTAACAAAATATCTCCTTAGAAAAATTCCCCTTGATAGAATCCCATCCCAACAAAATCCCTCCTTAAAAAAATACATCTGCACCTGCTGACTGACTAGCATTTATCAGGGACGAACAACACCTGCAAATTTCAATTTTTCAAATGAATGAGTTGGTTGTACTGGAACTTTATATTTAATTCAGTCCCATCTTGGTCAAGTTGAGCTGCACTGTCTTTGACACTTTCACTGTCCTTGGGTAAGACACTTAATCCTGATTGCCCATGTGGGGCTAAGGTAGTGCTGAGTACTAAGGTGAATTTGCCTTTAACCACTGTTAACTTGGCTTGTACAGAGTTAGTAAGTCGCAGAGTCTGACAGTTGCTCACCATTGCTTGGTGGTTCTCTTTGAGTACTCTGGCATCCTCAACCTATGAATGTGTCTGACACTATGTGACCCTGGCTGTTCAAAGTGTCATTAAATCTCTGTAAACAAACAGAAAACTGGAGGTTTTGAACACTTTCAGTATCTGTGGTAGATATTATAATAGCAAGACAAAGAGAATTTGCTCCAATGGATCAGTTTCATGGAACATTTGTTTTATTTGGCATCGCCGTGATATATTTGATTTGTTTGGTGAAATATGGAATAAAGCTTATGGGTTTTATATAGCATTGTACCAATACATGTATGTTAACCTTTTGCCTAAGGGTCATTTTCCCAGTCTTTTGATATTGTAAATGGGAGGTGTGCTGTATACTGTTCGCTACCATTTGAAGTGAACCATGCTGTTGTTGAGTCTTGGCATTGGGAAAATATTTTCCAGGAAAACATCAATGAACATCTCCAAATGATTCACTCCACTGGTGCACAGTAAGTAGGGATTCCCAAAAATATTGCCTGATTTTTCGAATAAATTTTTTGCAATGATAATCAAATTTATTAGAGTTTAGTATAATACATGAAATGCAACTTCAATGGAGGCAGTCATACAGTACGTGGAGAGTGGATTGTAACTAAAACACCTGCAGAGTGGAGTATCACCCAAAGTATCACTTCCAAATTCTGTACATATGGACAAAAAAACACAAGCAAAGTTTCAGCCAATGGACCTCCGGGTTTAACCCGGAGGTCCATTGGCTGGAACTTTGCTTGTGATGATTATGCTTTGCAACAAATTTGCAATTATTGCTTGGGTGGAATCTCCACTCTGCAAGTGATTTAATGACAATACACTCTCCACGTACTGTAAATCAATCAGATGATTCTCCATGGAATATGTGCGTGAAAAGATAATGAGTAGCATAATTAGGCTTTGAAGTTTGTTGAATTGTGTTGTTTACGTTCCTATTCTAGGAAAGTGAAGTTTGATTAGTTTGAAATCTTTGAATGCTACAGCTTATAATTCATGGTTTATTGTTCACATTTTCATGCACGGATTGCATTATTTGACTTATTTCCTACCAACAAATTTAAACCCTTTACAGAAAATATGTGATATTAAAATTTGTTATTTTAATTTCTTTCTCCCAATTCTTAAAAAAATTTCAACAAAATCATATTGTGTGACTCCTTCATTGGAACGTGCGCAACAAGCTCATTCTAATGAGTGGCAGTCATATGATTGACCCTTCATTGGAACAGGAACTTCTTATAGTGGTCATAAGCTATATCTTTTTAACCCTTTACCCAACGCAGACGATATCAAAATTTATTATTTTAAATATCATTTTTTAAAATTTTTCAAAAAATTTCAACAAAACCATATCATGTGACCCCTCGGAACGAGCTTGTTCCAACGAGGGGTCACATGATATGGTTTTGTTGAAATTTTTTTAAAAATAATATTTTTTCAACTGCTGAATTTGCATATTACGCGGGCAGATGTGGCCGATTTGTTGGGTAAAGGGTTAACCCTTGGAACATATGATGCCACTTTTGCAGTCCAGGAACGTGGCAATTTCATTAAGAAGGATATTCCCCAAGTGAATGTGTCAGGTAGACAATATTTTCAATGTGCAACCCCAAAGTTGCAAGTTGAGAATATTTATTGGTCTACTCCTAAATAATGAATATGAACTCTTTCAATTGCTGCCATTGAACTGACATGGGAGATACCACCATGGTTTAACTGGTAGAGTGCTAAATTACTTTTCAATGGTCATTTGTAACATGAGTATTTTTTTTCAGAGATGTAAACCACCAGTAAAAAGAGCCTTAGTTTAAGCAAGATACTGCTCATAAATAATTATTTTGTTGACATTTATTAGAGAATGCCAGTTGACACTCTCCAATAAATTGTAACAAAACCATCTTATATTAATATTTCTACCTCCCTTTCCGACCTAAGGAGGCTACACGAGATAAGTGCATGCATCCCACAAGCGCTCACAAAAGTAATGAACGACCAGAGCAAAGCAATTCTTATTGTACCCTTTTGGAAAACACAAGTTTGGTTTCCAGTGTTGATATCACTGCTAATAGATCTGCCAGTTTTGCTGCCCAAGAAAAACATTCTGAAGCTTCCATTCAACCAAGCAGCGAAACATCCACTCGAGGGAAAAATGATTTTGATAGCCTGCCTTTTATCAGGGAGCACATCAAACAGACAGGAATTTCATCAGCAGCTCAAGATATCATCTTTTCATCATGGAGAAAAAGTTAAATTTCACAATACAAAGTGTATCTGGATAAATAGATCAGATTTTCCAAACAACAAAATTTCAATACCATGTCTCTGACTGTGAACAACGTCATTGAATTCTTAACACATCTTTTTCAAAGTGGATTACATAACAGTGCTATCAACACTACACACTCTGCCTTATCACAATTTATAAAATTTTCAGACTCAGAGTTTGTTGTGGGAGAACATCCGGTAATACGGTGATTTCTCAGAGGCATTTTTGTGAAAAGGCCTGTTTTAGCTTGATATAAAGATATCTGGGATGTTGATATTTTAAGAACGGTCTATAGGAGGCCCTCTACAAATGATCCTCTTTTTGTTCCCATTGGTTTGAAAATATGGTCACCAGAGACATTCTATGATTCTGTTTGATAGATTCAAATGTTTTGAAACTTCACGTGATTGAAGACTGGGACACCTTCTACCAATGATCCTCATGTAATGTTGATGTAATGTTGCAAACTTGGCCACAATTGCAGCTCATAGTTACCATGGAAAGCCTATGGGAAATCACATTTTTATATGTAGTTCCAGGTGAGTGATTACAGGCTCTGTAGCGCCTCTAGTTAATTTTTGCAAACCATATCAGTGGGTTTCAAAAGTCACTGTAGCATGCTGGGTCCAAACCGTTATGCTTAAGGCAGGCATAGATACTACAGTGTTCAAACCGCATAGTTTGCGTGCTGCTTCCACCAGTATAGCCTTGCACAGAAAATGTGACATCAACACCATCATGGCATCGGCAGGATGGTCAAATTCATCAACATTTGCAAAGTTTTGCTGCAAACCAATACAGAAATCAAAAGGATTTGCTGTCTATGTGTTGGCAGCAAAGTAGAGAGGTATATGAATTGACTTTGCTTTAGACCATATACACGTAAACCTAAGAGTTGCATGTTTGATCAGACTCTCAGTTCAGTCTTGTGGGCTTTGAAGTCTCGTGTAGCCTCCTTAGGTCGGAATGGGAGGTAGAATTCAAAAATTAAACGAGACTTACCTGTTAGGTGAATTTTGATTGGAATTCTACCGACTCATGTAGACTAAGGAGGCTAAGTGCCCGCCCACGTTCTTTGACAAAAATGTTTACCCAACCCATGGATAGTGACCACAAGACCGCACGCGGTGAATAGGACGTCCGTGCACATCCACTTATCTCGCTTAGCCTCCTTAGTCTACATGTGTCGGTAGAATTCCAATCAAAACTCACCTTACAGGTAAGTCTTGTTTAATTTTTTTTTAATTTTATTATACCCCTGCCCCTAGTGGGGGGATATAGGATTCACCTTGTCCATCTATCCGTCAGTCCATCCATCCATTAGTCTGTCCATCCATCTGTTCGTCCGTCCATCCTAAAATTCAATCATGAATGACTTGAAAAGTACTTGGCTGACTTGAAAAACTTGGTTAACTTGATATTTGGTATGCAAGTGTATGCTATTGCTTTATACCCATAGTGAAATGCAAGTGTCGTGCAAGATTTTATTGCCAGAGTCATTGCCCTTTATGGACTTTAATTCATGAATAACTTGCTGAGTACTCAATGGAATGACTTTACATTTGGTGTGTAAGCCTATTCTATTGATGTCTACCCACAGTACAAGGCAGATGTTATGCAGTGTATTATGGTAGGAGTTATTGCATTTTATGGACTTTGATTTTGTCTCTCCCAAAATTCAGTCATGAATAACTTGTTTAATTAAGGGTACCTTTGTGTTGTAATCAACTCCTCCCACAATTTCTTATGTAGGGAATTGAAACTTCAGGATATGGTTACACATGTCTTGCAGATGCACAATATATATAAAGTTTGCAGAAAAATATTTTTTTTCGCAGAATTAGAGGTGGGAATTCCTTTTTGTGTCACCCTATAGTTCTTGTGATATATTTACCAATGGTCTGTAATCTGTCACAGGTCTGTCATCTGTCATCCTTCAGCATCATCCAGTAATAAATGTTTCATTTCTGTAATGCTGTCCATGGTATTTCAGGTGGGGGTATATGCTACCTTCGACTTTACTATAGTTCTACTGCTAAGCCAACAACAAATTGGCGCAAACATTGTAAAACCACTACTAGGGCTGGGCGGTTTTGAAATTTGCATTTCGGTTCGGTTTCGGTTTCGGTTTTGTACAAAAACTCGGTTTTCGGTTCGGTTTTCGGTTTTTCATAATATATTGTAGAAATCCACATTTTAGAGGGTAATGTACACATAAAATCTGTCTGTATTTGTCATCCGAGTCATGAGGCTGATATAGCGAGTTGAGTCCTTCGGGTTAATCAGTGTTCACCACTCTTCTCAGCAAATGGACATATTGTGTTGGGCTACTGTAGTGGGCAACAGTGGTGGAGCCATGAGGTATCTAGGGAGACCAGCCCCCCCCCCCCCCCCCCCCCCACCCTCCACTCAAAATCCCACTTGCTTTTCCCATCCCCAAATTTGAAAAGATTCTTTTTGATTTCCTGCCCTCAGTACAAGTACAGTACCCTCAGTCCTGAGATCCCCCCCCCCCCCAAAAAAAAAAAAAATCTCCACCAGCATGGTCCACAGGATTTCAAACCATGGCTCCACCACTGGTGGGAGCTGCCTTGTTCTGTCAGTGAGATTTGGGACCTTGTCAAGACAAGATGCAGAAATTCACAAGAAAAGCTACATTTTAGCAAAAATCAACATTTCCTTATTTTTTATGGAGTCGCAATGCTCTCACCCTGGTTTTGGTGGATAATGTGCAATTGTTGTGCTTATTTCGGTAATTATCACATCGCTTGAAAATAGACGTGCCCCGTGTTTCTTGATGGTTCCTGCTTCAAATGGCAGTGGAATAAGAGGAACACAAATCATAGTTTCTGATTTTGATAACTATTATTGAAGTAAGTCGTGATATACGAATCACTTTTATTGGTAACTCACTCCAATGCTTTCACAATATCTCTCCTAATTTCGACTGTAGAGGTTCGTTTTTCACTTTGATTCTGCCCAAACATAGAAATTGGGCGAAATGGGCGGGGCCAAGGCGAAGATATTACCAACTTTACTTTGCCCTCTTGGCTTATCCCTGCGTTAATTTCATCTTATTCAAGACAGGCAATTGATGTTTTTGAAGGGAGGGGAGACTGCTGCATAATGGGGTTTGAAAGAAAGTTTGCAATATTGCATCTTGGAATTTGTTGTGTTTACAAAATACACATGGTCATGACACGTGTTGATTATAACATCTTCGTATTGGGAATGCAGCGTGTGTACCTGACAGACCTGCAGTACTGCGCGATTCCTTAAAGTAAGTTCAAATAGTATACAAACAATTCCCAATAAGTTTTAAAAAAACTTTCAATAGTTACCTGCCATCCATTTAATAGGATGTGTTCTATTTTAATTTAACCATTTTATTGTTGACAAAAAACATAACTGCCAATGCGCAGCGTTATCTCTGAGCATGTGACTTCAGAGAACGTGCCAGTGGTCGGTTAATTAACATAATTTACTCATCATTTTTCCCATGTGAACTTTGAGGTTTTAAAACTCAATAAATTTTATGTTTACCTCCAATCTAATTTACAACGTGTCGTACGCAGATGATTTTGGGTCAAAGGTAATTTATAATACTTTTACACCATATATTGTCGGGTAACTTGCAATACCTCTTTGGTCGAATGTACCCGGTTCATTAATTTATTTAACGATTCTTGAATTGGATGTGTGGATTTTTACGTACGACTTTTTAATTTTTCATATTCCATCTGCTGGTGGTTCTGTAGTCTAGTGTAGATATTGTTTAAGATACAAGAAATTTGCTACCACTATTTGTGGGGGGGAGGGAGGCGGGATTTGTTGTCAGTCCTCTCGAAGTAAGCATAAATGGCACAGCATTTACCTTAGCCTGACATTTAAGCCTTTGGCGTGCGGAAAGCAAGTGATTGAGTGGTCATAAACTTAACCAATTCTTGGAAATTTGTTGAAACCGAAAGTCTCGGTTTTTTGTTAAGGCGGCGGTTCGGTTTCGGTTTAAAAAAAAAAACCGAACCGAACCGAAAAACCGATAAACCGCCCAGCCCTAACCACTACAGTGACTTTCAGTACTTTTCAGTAGTGCCCTGATAGTGACTCCTAGCACTCAACCAGTTAAAGGGTGAAGGTAAAGAAAAAAATGTTTGGTTATTAAAAAAAATAAATTGCACATATGTCATCCACTGGTTATATTAGATAAAAGATTAGTAAAACCTCTGATGATTTTTTTGTAGATTCTCTGAAGTTGACAGATGATGTTAGAAATTACAGTTATCTTAACAAAGGAGGAACAACGGACACCGACATACTGAAGGACAAATCAGATTTCACTGTTGTGAAACAAGGAATGGATGTGATTGGATTTACTGAAGATGAAATATCATCTATTTATAAACTATTAGCAAGTATCTTGAAGTTAGGAAATGTAGAATTTGAACACAGAAGTAATTCAGATGGAACTGATGGCTGTGAGCTGTGCAATAAGAAAGGTACTTTCTTTAAATTTGTATGTGCTTCAGTGTGTAATATACTATTAAAAAAAGATAGGGAATATTTTATAAAAGTGAGATATATAAAGAAATATATTTATATTTTCATCAAAAAGCCAGTTGAAGCATTGCACTGTGACATCTGGTGAATGATTTCAGTAATAGTTGGGTGTCTGACAAGCACACATTCCACGCATGATGCTGTAGAAGACAAGGACGGTCAGTCAGAGAATTTACCACATTCAGTCCAAGACCTCAATACCTTGTAAATCCTCCTCGGTTCGCGAGACTAGCGTGGATCCGACATGGCATGCTTCTCACCAAACATCTAATATCAGAATGTTATTTCATTGTTTCTGCAGTGCAGCGGCTAGTTCCTGGACATTGGTAGGGGCTGTTGGCGTTGTCGTAGGTGCCTTCCAAGCATATCCCAGGCATGCTTGATTGGAGAAAGGTCTGGTCTTAGTGCTGGCCAAGGCAGTGTAGTGATGTTCTGCTCCTGGAGGAACTCTGTAGCAACACAGGCCCTGTGTGCTCTTGTATTGTCATCTTGGAAAATGAATCGACAGTAGTACTGCCCTGTGACATGCCCTTGGATGACATGTAATGCTGTTCTGCTTGTCATGATTATGCCTCCCCAACCCATAACCGATCCACCACCAAAACGATCGTGCTGCCTAATGGTTATGTCATGGTCTCATTCGTTAATCTGCCGCCTCACTCTGTTTCACCTGTCGTGGAAGTCGAAAGTGAATCTTGGTTCATCAGAAAACATGACATTGCTCCACTGATGATTGTCCCAGCACTGTCTTGCTCCATACCAATTATGCCTTGCTGCGATGAGACGTTCAGTCAAACGTGAAATTATTCAGGTCATCGAGTGTACAAATTCCAGCTGTGTAGGCGATTTCGGATAGTCTGACCACTGACGTGCACATCTGCCGCTCGGTGCAGTTTCTGTCCAGTTTCTGAGGCACTTTGATGGCGGTTACGTAATGCTGTGGTTCGGATGAAACGATCCTGGTTAGCAGTTGTCGCCCTTGGATAACCTGACTGACATCTGTCATCAACATTGCCTGTCTGACGGTAGCGTGACCATAACCTGCTAATCACCGATTGAGTAACGTTGAGAATTTGAGACACTGCTGTCTGTCTGTTGCCAGCTTCCAGCATGACAACTGCACATAAATGTTTGTCATGTGTTTATCTTCACATACCTTCAAAAGTTGTGTTTCAACCAGAAACTATTGATGAATGAGTTTATACCAAGAAAAGATTGATAAGACCTTGAAATTTTGATATTTTGATATCAGAATGCAGAGGGTTAAATGATTATGTAACAATAAGGAACTCAGGTTCATCTTTTTTATATAACATTTTAAAACCTCATCTACTGAATTTATTTGAGTCTTCCTGAATCTCAGATTCAATAGAATTTAGTGAACTTAGTTTATAAGTCAGGCCTTGCATTTTGTTGGTGGTTGGTGTTGCCCTGAGATCAGCCTCATAAATGTTTTCCAGAGACCTGTTGTAGACCCTGGGAAAATAATGTTTGACCTTCAAGTTTAATGAAAATAGGCTCCTGACTCTTAAGTAGTTCCCAAACTCCAGTCTATGAGGCCTATTGAAGGCCCTGACATTTTTTAAAATGCAAGGTCTGACAAGTTCCTACTTCATCACAAACTCATTAAAGATCCTTTATTTCTTACAACCACACTGACGGGAAAAACAAATGTAACTTTTATCATTTCAGAGGTCGAGGAAGTCTGTGATTTACTTGGTTGTACATATGAAGTGTTAGCTACTGCATTTACTCAACGGACTGTGGCTGTTCGACGAGATACAGTAAAAACAGACTTAAATACAGCTGGTGTGAGTATTAGCTTATTTCCATCAAGAATGTCAAGTATTAATTTATTTGGTTGTAATAGAGAAACAATTTTGCACTGAGCTTTTTTTCTAAGAGAACAGGCTTAAGATATGGCAGATGGGAGTGGTGGTGGTGGCAGGGTGTCTCACACAAATTTTCAGTAGTTATAAATTTTAAACCGCAAACAACCAACAGTTGGTAATTTCATGGCCTATGGTAGAAGATATCGTGGAATTTCATCTGTAACTGTGACTGTTTGTAAGAGACATTTAGGGATATTTGAGCCACATTTCATTGGATTTTCTAACTGGAGTGAATATTTCATCCCACTAAAGCATTCAGGAGGTACCTTGTTGCAGTAAAGAAGATTTCCAACTCAAGAGCCTAAAGGCCATATACAGTGGAGCCCACTTAATTGTATATCTCTTAATTGAATAAGCCTGTTAATTGAATATTATTTCCAAACACCAAACCATTTACCATACTTTCAGTACAACTTTGACCTCTTAATTGAATATAGATTATAGAGCAAACACCTGTTAATTGAATAAAAAAATCCTGTTATGTGTCGAGAAATTATTCTGACAGTCACCAAATACCCAATGTTTAGATACCTATTTTACATAAGTGCATCTAAGAAAGATATTTATTCTATTAGTCTTGTTTGACAGAGCTCCATGAGCTCTGTCAAACAAGATATAATAGAATAAATGCTCAGTTTATCTCTAAAATACAGGAAAGTGACCAAATCCCTATTAATTGAATACTCCTGTTAATTGAATAATTCTCACTGGCAAAGTGGCTATTCAATTAACAGGGTTCCACTGTATTTCTAACACAAGGGAAGAGAGTGCATTCAGATGTTTTCAGCAGTTTGAAATTCATGAACAGCAGATGGAAAATTCTCACTCAAGCAGGAGGGGTGCAAATGGTTTTATCAACAGTTGGATGTTTTGCAGTGGGGGAGTGGTGAGCAGGCCTCCATTTGTTCACAGAAAATTGATCAGCAACTTTTTGTAGCCCAAGCTGAGGGACCTAGGACCCTCTGGGTCGACCATGGTTTGGCCTGGAGTGAGAAAATTTTGAAAATTTTAACCTATATTCTCGCTATGTATGTCCTGCTGAGTTCCAGAACACATGTAAAGTTTACCTTGTGACATATTGTACGTTCACTTTCACTTTCATGAGACACATCTTTACTTCACAGAAATATGTAAATGCGTGTCTCTGACATTCTGGTTCAACATCATCATGATTTCCCCACACACATATCAGAAGCGATATATGCTCTACAATATATGCACGGTAGTTGATGATATAAATAGTACACAATTTGCTTACTCATTATATTATACATCGCACCTTCCATCTCGGCAATTGTAAGAATTCTTTTAGCATTCGTAGATTTTATCCTGAAGTACAAAACTGCTAATCAATTCCAGCTGTTGAATCAAAGTTCACAATTTTTGCTTGACATTTTGTGATGCGAAACTGAAAAAATCCAGGCATGGTGGGTGTTAACAGTTGGAAATTCAGAGTGGCCAAACACCTGAACCAAGACCTTCTAGCCACATCGCTGACAGGCTTTTGTAAAAGTCCTTTAACCCTTTGATACTTTTGTACATCTTATGGCGTATTAAATCAAACAGCGCGTTGATACTTTGTGGTCATTTGTTTTGTTATTATTTTTCGATTTTTTGAAGTTTTAACCTCAATTCCTATTTTCTCCCAAACAGTGCTCAGTAAGAACCGTTGAGCCAAATGTTATCGCAGCTTAAAATACTAATATAATCCTACTGTCAAGACTTGTTGAGAGCTAAAAGCCACCATCAGGGCTTTCAAAAAATACCAGATCAAAAGCCAGCACTTTTCTTGCTTATTTCATATTCAGTCAAACACAAATATTTTGTTTATAAAGATTGGTTTTATTTCAAATTATTGGAGAGTGCCTGGGGGCACTCCAATAATTTGTAATAAAACAAGTTTTGAATAACAAATTCAGACCACCAAAAATAATCTAGCCCTCAACCAGATAATCACTAATGTGAAAAATAACTTGTTATTTGTACTTTTCAACGTTTGATGTCATATTTCGAAAAACGTTGAAGTAACTGAATTCCCTGTGACGTTTGAACATCAGCATAATTAAAGTATCAAAGGGTTAAAATACTTTCAATTTTAAAATTTATTTTCCAAACCCTAGAAAGTACTTGAAAACCAAACTTTTTTTTCTTTAAAAGTGATGGAAAGATCTTGACAAATATATTTAGGTAATTTTTTGGCTGCATTCAAGGCCTGGAGATTTTTGTTAAAAAATCTGTGCTGCACTATGACAGTGCATGCCCTGTGACTTTGTTTGCAGTTGTTTCTAGACAAGCCTATGCTGCCTACATAGACAGCTAAGTCTTGCCTAGAAACAGTTGCCAAGTACATAGAATATACCTTCCAACCTTACCCATGGACTGTATGTTCAGGTATCCACAGCTGTTCTCCAATATTTTTAGTCGAGTTGTGACGAAGTCAAACTCGACTTATAGTTTGATGAATGGCAGTTGGGCATAAACAATTGGTTTCCGGATGATAACTTGATAATGGTTCAACCCATGTAGGTAGGTTGGTATCGGTGAAAGGAAGAACCCTATTAATTTTGGACTTGCTTGGTCAAAGGTCACAGTGACCTTGAACATAGTAAATTGTAAACAATTGGTTTCCGGATGATAACTTGACTACGGTTCAACCCACATTCATGAAACTTCATATGTAGGTTGGCCTTCATGAGAGGAAGAACCCTATTTATTTTGGACTCACTAGGTCAAATGTCAAGGTCACAGTGACCCAGAACATAGTAAATCAAAACAATTGGTTTCCGGATGATAACTTGATAATGGTTCCACTCATGTTCATGAAACTTCATAGTTAGGTTGGCATCAGTGAGAGGAAGAACCCTATTTATTTTGGACTTGCTAGGTGAAAGGTCAAGGTCACAGTGACCTTCAACATAGTAAATCGTAAACAATTGGTTTCCGGACGATAACTTGATAATGGTTTGACCCACATTCATGAAACTTCATAGGTAGGTTGGCCTAGGTGAGTGGAAGATCCCTATTTATATTGGACTCACTAGGTTAAAGGCCTAGGTCACAGTGACCTTGAACATAATAAATCGTAAACAATTGGTTTCCAGATGATAATTTGACAATGGTTCCACCTACGTTCATGAAACTTCATAGGTAGGTTGGCATTGGTGCAAGAAAGAGCCCTATTTATTTCGGAATCACTAGGTCAAAGGTCAACAGTGACCCTTCACATAGTAAATTGTAAACAATTGGTTTCCGGACGATAAGTTGATAATAATTAAACCCACTTTTGTGCTGTCACAACTCGACATTCGATCGGTGATCCTATCAGCATTTTTATCAATGTTGGAAACTGTCATTTAACCCATTACCCGATGCACGAGATATCAAAATTTGTTATTTTTTCAAAATTTTTCGAAATATATCAATAAAACCATATCATGTGACCCCCTTTATTGGAAAGAACTTGTTCGAATAAGGGGTAACATGATATAGTTTTGTTAAAGTTTTTAAAAAAAAATTTTTTTCATCTCTTCAGTCTGTAAATTATGCCAATGGATGCCACCTATTCATTGGGTAAACGGTTAAATGCTGTGGAATTTGAGTGTTTTGTTTTGTAAAGAAGAGCATTTGTATCCACGGAAAAAGAACCTGCATCTGCCATTGAAACTTGGGAAGCTCTTTTCAGCACCACCCAGTCTGAATGACAAACGTCACACAGGTCACACAGATGTGGAAGAATCAGTCTTAGAAATGTTCTGTCTGTTTATCCATAAAATTGTGTCTAAGTCACAACTCTATAGTGGCTGAGTGGATTTGCATAAAAATTCAAACAAGGACAAAGGACAAAGGGTAGGGGTGTTGTGCAGCATCAGCAAGTATGAAGGGCAAAGTCAAGGTCACATTATTATGAAAACTCAGATCTGAGAAACATTTTGTCTCACTTTATTGGTTTGAGGGCTTCAGTGGTCAGGCAGTCACAGTTTGTTTTGTTTAATGTCATTTTTACAAATGTTAGCTTCTATCAATCCTGTTGAGCTTGCTCCATTTAGGTTTTATATGCTTTTTTGAAGCGAAAAATAGATTTTTAGCTCAAATTTGACGCAGTCAAATTTGAGGTCAAGTCATGGCCCGTTGTCCGTCTGTCAACAATTCAATACAACTCGGGCTAGAGACCGTATTTATGAACCGATCTTTATGAAACTTCTTGGGTACCATTGTTATCACTGTGGGATGAGAATGAGTGTTTTGGGGTGCGGTCTGAAATTCAAGATGACCACTGGCAGCCATTTTGTGCCGAAATTTGTGCAATCAGTTTTTTGTACAGAACTTCTGTATGAAAGTTCTGATTTGAATAAATTTTTGTATGAATGTTTGGTAACATGGAATACATCACATATAGTACAGATTTTTTTCTCTTGCATAAATTATGCAAATTAGATGATTTATCCAGTGCTATTTATACACAGTAAGTACACATGTCAATACGGCTTGGGCTAGGGGCTGTATTTCTGAACCGATCTTCACGAAACTTCTTGGGCACCTGTGTTATCACCTTGGGACAAGATAGTGTGTTTTTGAGTGCGGTCCAAACTTCAAGATGGCTGCCAATGGCCTATTTGTACCGAAATTAGGTACAATCAGTTTTTTGTACAGAACTTCTGTATGAAGGTTCTGATTTGAATAAATTTTTGAATGAATGTTTAGTAACATGGAATACATCACACATAATATGGGGGGTTTTCTCCTGCAGAAATTATGCAAATTAGACAAACTTTGATATATTCAGTGCTACTTATACACAGTAAGTGCACATTTTAATACGGTTCTGGCTAGAGGCATCTAACTGTCACCCACCTTTACAATACTGTACCTGTACATTTGTTACAGGCTACGGTCAGTATTTATGTACAGACCTTTACAATACTTTACATGTACCTTTGTTATCAGGTCATTACCTAGATGTCTGTCATTGCCATGTCACATACTATACATGTGTATGTCTTATACAAGTTGAGCTACAGTGTTATTGACACTTTCATTAGAATAATTGTGGAAAAACTATTGGTACCCGTCTCTACAAAATTATTTTTGTATAAAATGTTAAAAAACCATGTACAAAAACCATGTACAAAAATAGCTGGTCTGTAGGGTTCTATCAATCCATATTCAAACCATATTTAAACTGCAATATATTTTTATAAGAATGAATCTTCGAAAAAAATTTTTATAGAAAATTCATGACACATGTTGTCGACATTATGTAAAGGACTTAAATTTTTTGTATTCATCTTTTATTTTGGTGCTGAATCCCACATCTGGGCTTTGTTTGACAGTCCTTGTAGTCCATATGTGGACTGCTTTGTTAATTTATTTTACTGTTTTAAACAATCATTTCTTATTGATTTACTCCAGCATCACCAGTACACGCTCAAGTAAACTGTCAGAAAATAATATTTTTTCGCAGTGTATAATCTGAAATCAGGTAAACATGGCTGTCATAGAAATTAAATACCCTTCAAAAAAATAGAAATGTATTGTTTGTTTGTTTATTGAGGTTTAACTCTTAAACCGCAGAGTATTTTTAAGAAATTTTTCATCAGATCTAGTCATGGCTGCTTTACAGCAGCCATGACTAGATTTGATGAAAAATTCATCTAACTTCAACTCAAGAAATAATTGATGAACAAATCCATTCAACAGGGTGGAAATTTAGATATGCCCAAATTAATACATTTTCAGTGGCAATGACAAATCTTGTCCTGGGAAGGAATATCTGCCATCAGCATGCAAGTAGTTAACCAGGGGGCGCGGTGGCGTCGCGGTAACCGGTTCTCATCAGATCACCGAAGTTAAGCAACGTCGAGCGTGGTTAGTAGTTGGATGGGTGACCATTTCAGCGACTGATTCACTTTCCCGCATTGTGTCCTTGGGCAAGGCACTTAACCCCGATTGCCTACATGGGGGCACGATGATGCCGTGTTCTAAGGCGTACTGTACGTCGAAGGTGTGCATGTCTTCAACCAATCTAACCCTGCCTGTGCCGTGGTCCAGAGTTCAGAGTTACGATGTTGGAGAGCTGGCAGCTGCTCATCGTTGCTCGGTTGTCCTTTCCGGGTACTCCGGCTTCCTCCACCCGTAAAACTGTCACCGACATGATGTGACCCTGGCTGTTAATGTGTCGTTAAACCCTAAAATACATACAGGTCTGAACTGCCACCTTTGCATTGCGTTGAAAAAGGATCTGCCTTGTGCATTCCTCTTTTAGAATTCAGCTAGAAGGCTGCATCTATCTTGGCAGTGTTTTTACATCATTGTTGGTTGCCTAAACAGGCAGCTAACAATGATGTAGAAACTCTATAAAGTCACCTGTAAGTGTGTACATGTATATACGCTAATGATTACCATAAAATTAATTTGAGACTTTAAAAGTTAACACCACTTTCAACAGTCAGAATCATATTGTGTCAGGAAACATGTATTTAATGTTTATAGTTGAAAAAAATTAATAAATAATGAGCCGTCAACCAATCTTATTTTCAGGCTAATTACGGAAGGGATGCCTTGTGTAAAGCAATCTACAGTAGATTGTTTTCTTGGTTGGTCCAGAGAATCAATGACAGTATTAGGGTAAGATTTTTTAGTGTTTGTATTGAAATTTTTGATAATTTAGAAAAGGGGGTGTTTTCTTCTTTGTTTAAACAAGTTTTTCTCCAATGATAACTGTAATTTTGGGTAATTTTTCATTGGAATAAATTCAGTAGGTATGTTCAGTAGACAACAACTCAACTCAAAAATTTTCTGTGAAAATTTTTGCACTGCCATATTTCATTGAACAAAATTCAACAAATTTTTTGGCAGGGTGGAGCATTCATTGTATAATAATTACATTGTTAATGTAGTTATACGTTATGGGTCCAAATACTCATTTCCCATTTGTCAGCCGGATGAAAATGTCATGACCAAATGTAATTTATTTTCCAATGAATACATTTGGTTAAAGTTTGACCCGCATTTTCGGTAGAGTGCAGTTGACAGAATGTAATGTGTGTTTGGGTGCGTTTTTAACTTATAGCACCTCTCGCAGTGATCAACCCCACTGCTGTTACTTTGATGACATCTCCCAACTGTGGCATAAAGCCTGTTACTAAAATACTCGTTTCCATTTCTAAAGTTGTGAAAATTAAAAATCAGAGTTGTGTGCTTTGTCTTTTGTGTGAGGGGGGGTTTTCACCTCGTTCGTTTGTACGTTTTATTTCATCTTTCTGCTCTGTTGTTTGGTAAAAAGTAGTTTAAACAGTTACAGAATGTAATTATAAGAATTGAATGCAGTTTTTATAATCTTTGGGATTCATACATAATTTGTACCCATTCCCACACGTTCATACTCCAATAAAGATTATAAAAATTGCATTCACTTTTTATAATTACATTCTGTAACTGTTTAGACTACTTTTTACCAAACAACAAAGCAGAAAGATGAAATAAAACATGTACAAACGAACGAGCATTCAAGTGCATTTTTTCCCACAATTGCTTTATGTATTCAAAGTTATTCGATGCAATGCAGACATTGGGAAATGCACTAGATGCACCATGCATTGAATTTAAATTACACATAAGAACATCATGTAAGAATGCATCTAATTGGATGTTACGCATCTGATTGACTTTATGACGTGAATGAAATGCCTTGATAGTGTCAAGAAAGAAAGTTATCAGACTGCTGAAGATGATATTTTTCTTTTAAAAATATCAGCTTCGTTAATTTAATTCAAGTTTAATCATGGTATAAATACAAAACATAACTCGGCTCGAGTTTGAGGAACAGGAATCAATGGCACTTGGAGTTTTTTCTCTGTTTTACACGCATCTTTTGGTGCTTGTGAAATACCGGAAAAAATCCACCTCAGGTTGTAGATTCCAATCTCTGTACTCCACTGCATGCACACCTGTTCTCAAGCAGTAAATATTGATCAGTGTTGGAAACTGCTGTCCTTTAAAAATTTGTTAGCTTTTGCAAATTTTTCAACGAATTAACAACCCTTGCTGGAGTTTTTCTTGTATTTTGTGTGTGCCTTTCGGTGCTTGTGAAATACAGCAAAAACTCCCAACTTGGATGGAAATTGTGCAAGCTCATTGCAAGCCCATATTTGTTTCAATTACATGCTTATAAGTTTGTGACTAAGTTAGCATGAGCTCATGCACGCTTGTGACATGCCCTTGAAATTAAGCGTGCCATTTTAAAAAGGGGAGTGCAGTCGGCCATTTGTGCTGCGTAAAAGGTTACCCTTTACCAAACATAGCGGCCAAAATGGCCAGAAAATTAAGCAGAATAAGACTACCACAGCCTAATATATCTCGGAAGTTTCTCAATAAAACCATGCAAATATGGATATCATTAGAACCAGCTCATCAAGCTGGTTCTAATGGTATCCATATTAGTATGGTTTTATTAACAAATTGTTATACCCCCGCTTCGAAGAAGTGGGGGCTATATAGGAATCGCCCTGTACGTCCGTACGTCCGTCCGTCCGTCCGTCCGTACGTCCGTCCGTACGTCTTTCCGGACATGAAATTCTTGTGTGCACAACTCCTCCTACATTTATCAATCAATTTGGACAAAACTTTTCAGACATCATCACTACTAAGTGAACATGCGCATATTCCAAGATTTTTGATCTGCGACAATTTTAACCAGGTTTTCTCCCTTTGACTTAGATTTATTGTGTCTTTCCATCCGAACAAATTCTTGTGTGTGCAACTCCTCCTACATTAATGAACCGATTTTGATGAAACCTTTCAAACATCATCTCTACTAAGTAAACATGTGCATATTCCAAACTTTTTAATCTGCGACAATTTTAACCAGGTTATCTCTCTTGAACTTTGATTTAATATGGGTTTCTACATGAAATTCTTGTGTGCGCAACTCCTCCTACATTTATCAATCAATTTGGACAAAACTTTTCAGACATCATCACTACTAAGTGAACATGCGCATATTCCAAGATTTTTGATCTGCGACAATTTTAACCAGGTTATCTCCCTTTGACTTAGATTTATTATGTCTTTCCGTTCGAACAAATTCTTGTGTGCGCAACTCCTCCTACATTAATGAACCAATTTTGATGAAACCTTTCAAACATCATCTCTACTAAGTGAACATGTGCATATTCCAAACTTTTTGATCTGCGACAATTTTAACCAGGTTATCTCTCTTGAACTTTGATTTAATATGGGTTTCTGCATGAAATTCTTGTGTGCGCAACTCCTCCTACATTTATCAATCAATTTGGACGAAAGTTTACAGACATCATCACTACTAAGTGAACATGCGCATATTCCAAAATTTTCGAGCTGTGGCAATTTTAACTAAGTTATCTCCCTTTAACTTAGATTTATTATGGGTTTCTACATGAAATTCTTGTGCATGCAACTCCTCCTACATTTATCAATCAATTTGGACAAAACTTTTCAGACATCATCACTACTAAGTGAACATGCGCATATTCCAAGATTTTTGATCTGCGACAATTTTAACCAGGTTATCTCCCTTTGACTTAGATTTATTATGTCTTTCCGTTCGAACAAATTCTTGTGTGCGCAACTCCTCCTACATTAATGAACCGATTTTGATGAAACCTTTCAAACATCATCTCTACTAAGTGAACATGTGCATATTCCAAACTTTTTGATCTGCAACAATTTTAACCAGGTTATCTCTCTTGAACTTTGATTTAATATGGGTTTCTGCATGAAATTCTTGTGTGCGCAACTCCTCCTACATTTATCAATCAATTTGGACAAAAGTTTACAGACATCATCACTACTAAGTAAACATGCGCATATTCCAAAATTTTTGAGCTGTGGCAATTTTAACTAGGTTATATCCCTTTAACTTAGATTTATTATGGGTTTCTACATGAAATTCTTGAGCGTGCAACTCCTCCTACATTTATCAATCAATTTTGACAAAACCTTTCAAACATTATCACAACTAAGTGAACATACGCATATTCCCAAATTTTTGATCTGCGACAATTTTAACCAGGTTATCTCCCTTTAACTTGGATTTATTATGGGTTTTCAAATGGGATTCTTGTGTGTGCAACTCCTCCTACATTAATGAACCGATTTTGAATACATGTTGCACATTGTAAATGTGTTTTTCCAAATGTAAACCGTATATGTGTGGGCTCTTTAAGTATTCAGTGCTGTTCTGTGGAAGGCCACATGCAAATACAAATTTCAACAACAAAAAATGATCTTTATGTATACATTTCCTTATGGCCTTCGTCTACATGATCAGAAGTGCATTCCTCTAAAAACCCAAAGCGGGGGTATTAATCACCTTCAGTGATAGTTCTAGTTAAATTTGTTATAGAAAAATGTGAAATTTAATTTATTTTTTAAAAATATTATGTTAGGTAAAGGGTTAATATATGTCAAATCCTTTTTCTGCATGGAATTGAGTGATGGAGAATCAGAACAAACATTTATATTTTATGAAATGAATATTTTGCTTAGGCCACACAAAGTAGATCTTCTGTTTCTCATGCCATTATTTGTGAAATTGCAAGCGGGCGAGCGTTTTTTTATTTTATTTTTTATTTCAGTAATTACTTTTTTGCCATCAAAAGTTCATGTTCTTGGTTCAAGTTTTAGGCCTCATAATCTACAGAATAGAATGGGTGTTGGTGTATTTCATCCCTTGAGTGCAAGAAGACTTTGCAATGCTAAAGCATTGCAAAGCCTTCTTGCACTCAAGGGACAAATTCATCAATTTTTTTAACTTGTGTAAAATATCAGACATAAACCATTTAATTTTTATTTTTTTTAAGTTTAAATTGGTTATAAAAAGAGAGCATGCGGCAGCCAAAAGGACCATGTGGGAGGGCCTGAGAAACAGATTTTTTATTTTTTTAGGCCTTATTTATATACATTATGCGCAAACTGATTGTTTTTTTCCACAGGTGAAAAAGGGTGGGAAGAGAGAGGTAATGGGAGTCCTGGATATTTATGGCTTTGAAGTCTTTCAGGTAAGACAAAGATTGATACTATACATGGACTGTTGTTACTCCTGGTGCTAAAATGGTTAGGGAGTCCTATAACCAGATAACCATTCTGTTATGACCACTCTGTTACCAATTAATCACCATTAACAAGCTGTTAATTGAAAATAGAATATGTTTTCATTTTTGGAATTCACAAAAAAACAACTTTCCACACTCCGTTCCAATAAGGGGGTCATAAGCTAGGTTTGCATGCCTTTTAAGAATATTACTGGCTGGTTTTGACCATTAAGTTGGGTAAGGAGTTGATGTAGATGAGATTTATGCCAAGACTATGCAGTGCACAGGGTTAGTAGCTTAGTCTATCATGAAAATTCTTTATAACCAGAAAATGTGCAATGCACAGAGTTAGTCACACGTTTCGGTTATTAAAATATTGGTAACTGTCATATCACATTCTACATGAAAATATACAGTCACAAAGGCTTTGCAATGCACAAGGCTAGAGATGATCTTGTGTATAACCAGAAAAAAAGAGAAACAAACCCCTTGCATTGTACAGAGTTAGTTGGTAAGCTAACATACATTGGCTAACCATAGGCATGGCACAGGATTAGTTGATATAGGCTGCCATATCAAACACTACCTGAAAATATACACTAAGGCTGTAAAATGCACAGGGTCATTTGGTAACATGTTACATAGGGTGCAGGATTCAAGGAACTAATGGAAATACTTATGCTGGATTGTACTTATGCTGGATTGTGGAAATTTTTTTAAAGTGAATTCCAAAAATGAAAACATATTTTATTTCCAATTAATAGCTTGTTCATTTACTTTGGAACAGAGAATAAGCATATACTAGGATGTGGAACTAAGATAATATAGTGAGATTATCCCTCTTCCCATGGATGTCGATATATATCAAAATTTCAAGCAGCAAATTTTCCAATAATGTGTCTTGGAATTTAAACAATTCAGTCTTCTTTGACAGAGCTCAATGAGCTCTGTCAAACATGACTGCATTGGTTAAATTCTAAGTTGCATTATGGGAAAATTTGCTGCTTGAAATATAGGTATTGTCACATCAGAGTGCACTGAGTTGAAATATTCTGTATTTAGGGATTAAGACAGTGAAAACACAGAATGTAACTAACAAAAAATTTGCATAAAATATTCAGTCTAGAATTCATAACCCATATGTTTTCCTAATTCTGGGCTAATCTCCATCTGCATTCCATTTGCCACAAGGTTGAATTATATTTTAAGGCTTTGCTCATCGGTTAGCTGGCAAATTTTCTTAATCAATAGTTTTTGTTTTGCTTTAAGTCAGACATGTTAAGCTCCAGCAAATTTTTTCAGGGAACCTGGGGGGATTTTCAGGGAAAAGTCATGGAGTTTTGGGAAAAGTTAGTGTAAGAACAATACACAAGAAAAACTAGCACATTTTCAGCTCATGGACCACCAGGTGTTTACCCTGTGACATACGAACTAATAACTGCAGGTGCTTTTTGTGTTTAGAAATCATAAATAAATAATTGTTGAGGGAAAATCCATCTCCAATCCACTGCATTTATAGACCCCACCACCTCCGTGTGGTCGCTTAGTATTTCTATGTCTTTTGGCATAAAGTGCACCAAGTTAATAATTTCCCTTCACTGAAAAAGGCAATGAAGTCTGAATACCCATATTAATGCCACATGGAAGTTGATTAATGTTTTCATTTTTTTTAGCCTTTTGGTTAGAAATAACAGTTTATACAGTGGAGCCCACTTAATTGTATATCTCTTAACTGGATAACCCTGTTAATTGAACATAATTTCCCAACACAAAACCATTCACCATACCTCCAGTACAAATTCGACCTGTTAATTGAATGTAGGTTATAGAGTAAACTCCTGTTAATTGAATAAAAAATTGTGAAACCTATCGAGAAATTACCCTGACTCTCCCCAGTTTTCCTTTGTTTATAGACCTATTTGGCCTCAGTACATCCAATACATGCATTTAATCTATTATATCTTGTTTGACAGAGCTCATGGAGCTCTGTCAAACAAGATATAATAGAATAAATGCTAAGTTTATCTCTAGAATACAGGAAAGTGACACAATCCCTGTTAATTGAATACTCCTGTTAATTGAATAATTTTCATTGGCAGAGTGTCTATTCAATTAATAGGGTTCCACTGTACCAATTTTTAGCTCAACTTAACGAAGTCAAGCTGAGCTATTGCTGTCACTACATATGTACACAATTTCCTTTCACACACCGCACAGGTCGCATTTATGATATCACTTTAAAACTTGGTATGCTTGTTTGGGATGACCTCTAGTGGGAGCTATTGATTTTCTTCCATTTCTGTCAAAAAACGATTCCATTAGCAACAACCTTTCAACTTAATGCATTGGTGCATCAATATATTCCTTTGGCACACCCTACAGGGCACATTTATGAATGGATTGCTTTGAAACTTGGTATGCTTGTTGGGGTTACCTCTAGATGGGAGCTATCGATTTTTTTTCATTTCTGTCGAGAAATATTTACGATAGCAACGCCATTCAACTTATCCATTTTGTATGTCAATGATTTTCTTTTGCACACTGCCCAGGTTGTTTTTTTTTTATCATCAGCTCACTTTCAAACATTCTCTTTGTGTTTGGGGTTGCTTCTAGATGGGAGCCATTGATTTTCTTTCATTTCCAACACAAACATTGCCGTTGGCAACAACCTTTGAACTTTGTGGATTTGTGTGTCAGTTTTTGTTTTGGCATGTCCTGCAGAGTGCCCTCGTAGATGGATTGCTTCAAAACTTGGTATGCTTGTTTGGGATGACCTCTAGATGGGAGCCATTTATTTTCTTTCATTTCCGTTGAGAAACGTTGCCGTTAGCAACGATGTTTAACTTATCCATTTGTACATCAACATTTTCCGTTGGCACACTGCACAGGTTGCATTTATCATCAGATCACTTTGAAACTTGGTATGGATGTTCGGGGTGAGCTCTAGATGGGTGCTATTGATTTTCTTTCACTTCCAACAAAAAACATTGCCATTAGCAACAAACTTTGAACATTTTTTCCTTTGGCACACCCTGCAGGGTGCATTGATGAATGGAATGCTTTGAAACTTGGTATGCTTGTTTGTGGTGACCTCTAGATGGGAGCTATTGATTTTCTTTCATTTCTGTTGAGAAACGTTACTGTTAGCAACGATGTTTAACTTATCCATTTCGTATATCAACACTTTCCTTTAGCACACTGCACAGGTCACATTTATGATCAGATCACTTTAAAACTTGGTGTGTGTGTGTTCGGGGTGACCTCCAGATAGGAGCTAACAATTTTCTTTCATTTCCGTTTCCCCGCGGGAGATCCGGGAAGTGAAGCAGCGCCAGTTCACTGTGGTAAACAGGCTCTGTTTTACTGGTAAAATCTGACCCAGTCACCAATGCTTGGGAGGTGCAAACCCTCTCTAAAATGGGCAACATGGTTTATTAACGCTCACCCCTGGTCTTGAGTTGATACTCATGTTGTGGTCATGATTAGCCATTGTGCAAAAATATGTGACCTTAAACACCATTAAATAAATAAATAAATTCATTTCCGTTGGAAAATATTGCTGTTACCTTGACCTTTGAACTTTGTGGATTTGTGCAGCAGTATTTTCGTTTGGCACGCCCTGCACTTTAAAACTTAAGTATGCTTGTTTGGGTTGACCTTTTGATGGGAGCTTTTGATTTTATTCAATTTCTGTCAAGACATGTTGCCGTCAGCAACGACATTTAACTTATATGTTTAGACGTCAGCAATTTCCTTTGGCAGAGTGCCTAGGTCGCACTTATCATCGAATTGCTTTGAAACTTGGTATGCTTATTCAGGGTACCTCAAGATGGGAGCTATCAATTTTTAGCTGCAACTAGCAGCTCTATAAGTGGCAATGTCGGTCTGTCTGTCGGTCGGTCGGTCTGTCGGTCGGTCTGTCTGTGACCAACGAGTTTCAAAACTCAATAACTTTTGAAATACTTGATGGAATGACTTTATATTTGGCATGTAAGTTTATCTTATTGAAGTCTAGCCACTGTTCAATGCATGTGTTGTTCCAAATATTTTTCTTGGAGTTATGGCCCTTGATGAACTTAGAATTTTGTGAGATTGCAAAACCTGTCGCAGCTACGGCGTCGATGTCACGATTTTTTTTCATTTTTGTCAAAAAAGTTGCTGTTAGCAATGACCTTCAAACTTAGTGCATTTTTGCATCAACATTCTTCTTTAACATCACCTACAGGGCGCATTTTTTATATGATTGTTTTAGAACTTGGTGTGCTCATTAGGCGAGACCTCTAGATAAGAGCTATCGATTAGCATTCATTTCTGTGAAAAAAGTTACCATTCACAATGACCTTTAAACTTACTGCATTTGTGTATCAACATTTTCTTTTAGCCAGCCCTACAGTTCACATTTAAAAATGCGTGGATTGCTCTGATGTTGTGCACACACAGTGCTGTTATGTTGAAGTTTCACCAAATAACATTGGAACCAGTGATCTTCAATTTTGCCATTTCACTTATAACTTACCATGTTCCAGTTTGTCAAGTTGAGCTACAGTGTTATTGACACTTTAATTTAAGTGATGAAGTTAATTTGTCAGCCATCTGGTTTCCGTTTATTTGATTTGAACTCTATTTCTTTCTCAGAACTGCTTTTTATGAGGACAACCAGCATGACTTTTATTTCTTATGAAAATATAACTGTTTTCTACAGAGAATAATATCTCTTGTTTCCTGTAAACATTTTCATTCTTTACCTAATAATGCTATGGCATTAGGCCTAAAAAAATTAAAAATCTGTTTCTCAGGCCCTCCTGCATGGTCCTTTCAGCTGCTGCATGCTCTCTTTTTATAACCAATTTAAACTTAAAAAAAATAAAAATCAAATGGTTTGTCTGATATTTTAACTAAGTTAAAAAAATTAATAAATTTGTCCCTTGAGGGTAAGAAGGCTTTGCAATGCTTTAGCATTGCAAAGCCTTCTTGCTCTCAAGGGACGAAATACACTCCCCCCCCCCCCCCCCCCCCCCCCATGCTATTCCGTAGATTATGAGGCCTAACACATAAACCAAGAACATGAACTTTTGATGGCAAAGAAATAATTGCAAAAATAAAAAATAAAATAAAAAAACACTCGACCGCATGCAATTTTACAAATAATGGCCTGAGAAACAGAAGATCTACTTTGTGTGGCCTTAAGACTTGATAATTGAAAAAAAACCCTAATTTTGAGAGTGAATTTTCCAGTACATGACTGTATTCTCTGAAAACTGTATGGTATACACTGTGGTATCAATATAGAATCATGTACAGATATTCCAAAACTTGTGATGAAAAACATCATTATTTTGTTTTATACATGTACTTTATTTTATTTCTCTTTACAGACCAATAGTTTCGAACAATTTATAATTAACTACTGCAATGAGAAATTACAACAGATATTCATTGAACTTACCTTAAAGGAAGAGCAAGAAGAATATGTGAGAGAGGTAACTAATTAAATTTTATTTAACTCTTCTCCAACATGAACAATAGACAATACTTACAACATTTTTTCTTTAAATGGTAGCATGCTGGAAGACCACATTTGGGCTCTACTCTAAAGTGCAGGTACTGTATCATAAAGGCTTCATATTCAGTGGATATGCTTTATATCATCTTTGATGTGAAATTTTTAGTCATTATGGATTTGCCTTGTTACCAGTTATGGATCTCTCCCATAAATTGTAACAAGCCAAAGACACATGAACAAATTTGGGCAGTCAAAAATAATTTAGCACTCTACCAGTTTTTATATGCCCGTTTTGAAAAAACGGGTCGTATTATGGTATACCGCTGTCTGTCTGTCCGGTCACACGTCGTATGATAACTCAAGAACGCTTTGAGAGATTTTTGTGATTTTTGGGTAGGTGGTGTATATCGATGGAGGGAAGCTCCCTTTCGTTTAATGTCGCCGTTCGATTAGACATTCCACATTCCAGAGTTATGGGACTTTATTACTTAGAAAATTGTTGATTTTTTACACGTTGTACGATAACTCGAGAACGCTATGAGAGATTTTTGGGTAGGTGGTGTATATCGATGGAGGGAAGCTCCCTTTCGTTTAGTGTCACCGTTCGATTAGTCATTCCAGAGTTATGGGACTTTATTACTTAGAAAATTATTGATTTTTTACACGTCGTACTATAACTCGAGAACGCTTCGAGAGATTTTCACGATTTAAAAAAAATATGGGTTAGGTACACATGTAGACTCATATTGTGTTCTTCTTTCTTTTAATTAACAATGGACGTATCATGTGCTCATGGCGCAGCTGTTTATTATTTTTTGCTTGCCAAACATATCTTATGACCTCTCTTTGGAACAAGTTTGAGCTAGTCCTGAGCTATCGTATATATCTTATGTCCCTTCATTGATTTGAGCTCACAGAGCCCATTTCTGTTATGGGTCATATGATAAGGTGTGGAAGGAAAAAAGTGCTAAAATTGGAAAAAAAGTATTTTGTGTGTATCCTGTTCAGATTTGGCCGATTTTATATGTACAGGATTAAAATCCCCTCATTGCATTAGTATTCACAGAGTGTGTGATTACTGAAGTGAGGAATGAAATTTCAACTCTTGACAGATTCAGCTTACCCATGTGGTATAGTGAGTGGGCTTTTATTGTTGAGGCAGATTTGATCAGTTTTTTCTTCATGTAAACCTCTTCTCAGACTTGTAATTTTGTCACAGGGGAGTGACTAACACCCTCTAGTAAAAATAATTTTGAGGGCAACTGCCCCCATAGTTTAACAATCATTGCACATGGATGGGAAGACCTGCACCACAGGCATATTTCTTCAGCACCATCTCCTGGGAGCTGTTAACATTCAAAGTTCTTTATCAGGTTTTAATAAACTTTGTGGGGAGTGCAGTGGCGGCTCAGTGGTAGACTGTTGGACTTCTATGCTCAAGGTCCCAAGTTCGATCCCTGTCTGGGAGGACTCGCGTTGTGTTCTTGGCAATGCACTTTATTCCAGTTGCCTACATGGGGGGCATGATGACGCCATGTAATAAGGCATACTGCACGTCGATGGTGCACATGTCTTCAACTGCTGTAACCCTGCTTGAGTGGAGCTTGAACAGAGTTAGAATGTTTATGAGCTGACAGTTGCTCGTTGATGCTCGGTGGTTCTCTCTGGGTACTCCAGCTCCCTCCACCTGTAAAACTGTCATTGTCACGATTAGCCATTGTGCATAAGAAGTATGTGACCTTAAACACCAATAAATAAATGAACTTTGTGATCTCAGAACAGGTACTTTAACTTACAATCGAGAGGTCCTTTGGACAATAGTCAAATTTACCTGTGATTCTTAGTCAAATCACTGTTAAGATGCTAGACTCAGAAGCTGTACTGTAGTAGAAAGTCTGGAAGATTACCCATTTGCTTAAGTTGTGTGCTGAAATCAGCTATCATAGCTCAATTGAAAAGTGCTAAGAGCCACTTTAAACAAACTATGAATTAAAAATAGAGTATGTTTTCATTTTCAGCTCAACTTTGGCGTAGTCAAATTTGAGATTATGCCATGGTCCTCTGTCCATCTGGACATCTGTCCATCCGTCAACAATTCAATATGGCTCGGGCCAGAGGCTGTATTGATGAACCGATCTTTACGAAACTTCTTGAGTACTTTTGTTATCACCGTGGGATGAGAACGAGTGTTTTTGTGCGTGGTCCAAAATTTAAGATGGCCACCAGCAGCCATTTTGTACCGAAATTAGTGCAATCAGTTTTTTGTTCAGAACTTCTGTATTTGAATAAATTTTTGCATGAATATTTCGTAACATGGAATACATGACATATAATGCAGGTTTTTTTCTCCTGCAGGCATTATGCAAATTAGATGAACTTTGATTTACTCAGTGCTACTTATACACAGTAAGTGCACATGTCAATATTTATGAACTGGTCTTCATGAAACTTTGTGGATACTTTTGTTATCACCTTGGGACGAGAATGAGTGTTTTTTGGGTGCGGTCCGAAATTCAAGATGGCGCAGGCGGCAATTTTATACCAAAATTAGGTGCAATCAGTTTTTTGTACAGAACTTCAAGGACTACGTTTGTTATCGTCATGGGATGGTAACGAGTGCTTTTGGGCTCACCCAAAAATTCAAAATGCCTGTCGGGAATTGTTTGTATTACATTTTTTGTTCAGAACCTGAAAAGAAGATTTTTTATGTCTGTAATGTTTGCTATAAATTTATTGGGTGCCTTTGTTATCACTGTAGTATGAGAACAAATATATTTGGGTTCAGTCAGACCCACTCATGGACTCAAAAAAGGGAGATAATTAAAAATCTTTTCCAAAAACACCAGACAAAATAATGTTTCTTGATCCTTAGGATGTGCATATTCAAATGTGTTGAAGCCAAGTTCCTGTGTTAATATTTAGTGTTGTTTGGGGAGGGTAAACATTATTAGCACAACCCGATTTTCTATTTCCAATGAGAAAAATAAAACCTTTTCACCCGTGGGAACCCTATGAGCTAAAGATAAAAAATTCAAATACCTATATTTTAAGAAGGACTGGACAAATATTTATTAATTAGTATGAATCAACCTTAGAAGGGTTTGAATCAAACAGGCTAAAACAATTGCTAACATTTGGCTTATGGTGCACCATACAAGGATCCCCATTGTAACATTAACAGGGGGCACGATGACACCATGTACTAAGGCGTACTGCACATCAATGGTGCACATGTCTTCAACCTCTGTAACCCTGCTTGAGTGGAGCTTGAACAGAATTGGAATGTTGAGGAGCTGATAGTTGCTTGTTGATGCTCAGTGGTTCTCTCTGGGTACTCCGGCTTCCTCCACCCGTAAAACTGTCATGGTCAAGATTGGCCATTGTGCATAAGTATGTGACCTTACACACCAGTAAATAAATGTAACATTAACCCCATGGAAATTTCTCTTCTAGTTTAGCATCTAACTGTCACACACCTTTACAATACTTTACCTGTACATTTGTTACATGCTACGGTCAGTATTTATGTACAGACCTTTACAATACTTTACATGTACCTTTGTTATCAGGTCATTACCTAGATGTGTGTCATTGCTGTGCCACATACTATACATGTACATGTCTTATACAAGCTGAGCTACAGTGTCATTGACACTTTCATTGGAATTCACTTTAAAAATGTTTATGACCTCTCATTGGAAGGGATTGATTGTGGAAAGATTTTTTCTCAGTGAATTCCAAAAATGATATGATATTCTATTTTCAATTAATAGTCTGTTTTCAGTGACTTTACACACTGCATGCCTTAGCTTGTAAGTTTTTAGAGAGAGCCAAGAGGCAATCTCAGTTGTAACAAAGCAATTACAGTAGAGTCCTCTTAATTGAATATCCATTTTGCAAGTGAAAATTATTCAATTAACAGGAGTATACAATTAACAGGGATTTGGTCAGTTTCCTGGGTTCTAGAGGTAAACTGAGCATTTATTCTATTATATCTTGTTTGACAGAGCTCTTAGAGCTCTGTCAAACAAGATATAATAGAATAAATGTCTGTATTGGATGTAGTGAGGCCAGAAAGGTTGATAAATAAGGGGAATTTGGTGCGTGTCACAGTAATTTTTCTGACATATTACAAAAATTTATATACAATTAACAGGAGTTTACTCTACAACCCATATGCAATTAACATATCAAATTTGTACTGAAGGTATGGTAAATGGTTCTGTGTTTGATAATTATATTCAATTAACAGGGATATAGAATTAAGAGACATCCAATTAAGTGGGCTCGACTGTATGAAAAAAGTTAAAAAGCTGTTTCTCAGAACACCCTAACCCCCCCACCCCCGCATGGTCCTTTTGACAGCTGCATGCTCTTACAACCAATGCAAACAACAAGGTGCAAAAAGGCTTTGCGATACTTTAGCATCCATGCTATTCTGAAGAGGCCTAAAACATAAAACAAACCAAGAACTAGAACTTTTGATGGCAAATAAATAATTACAAAAATAAAATAAACCGCCCAGGAATGTGCAATTTTACAAAAAATGGCCTGAGAAACAGAAGATCTACTTTGTGGGGCTTTAGTAATAAATCTTGTTAGGCTAATGCTCCCTTTGCTAGGAGCATGATATCTTTGAAAAACAAATATTGCAAATCACCTTTGAAAAATAATTTAGCACTCTACCAGTTAAAAGAGACTACCGGTAGGTATGTTTCCATTAGATTTATTGAGAAAACACAGATTTTAGAATCGCCTAAATTTATTAAAGAGGTTCTAGGTGGACATTTGAAATAACAGGCTTGTCTTGTCATTGACCAAACTAGATGTGTGACATGGTGAATCCATGACCATTTATCTAAACTTTGGTGTGGTGTTATAATCAAATAGTTTACATTTGACAACCTGACCATTTCTATTTTGTGTTTTCAGGGTATTGAGTGGATACATGTTGACTACTTCAACAATGCTGTTATTTGTGATTTGATTGAAAAGGTAGGTTACTCAAATATTTTTAGGTTCAAATTTTTGAATAATGGATGTATGCTGAAATATGTTCCACCAGCAGGCTTCTAACAAGCCTCTGGATGTATCTTGTGGTCAGTTATCTATTCTGGTTTTCAAGTCCATAGTCTGCCTTAAGTAGAAAAGTGGTCACTGTAGGTTTTCCTCACCATGTAGAGGGTTGTAGGTGTTTAAGCCTTTACCCAACAAGGCTAGAGGCTATCACTTCCCCACTACCCAACGCACACAATTTCAAAATTTAATATTATACCCCCTGCAAACAAAGTTTGGGGGGAATATAGGAATCATCCGTCTGTCTGTCCGTCTGTCCATCTGTCCATCTGTCCATCCTTGTAAGTGCAACTCCTCCTAAACCGTTTGAAGAATTTTCATGAAACTTTACATAATGGAAGAACTCCATATGAAGATGTGCATGAAGCAATATAATTCCGTTCTGACATTTCCATGGGGAGATAATCTAACTTATACCATCTGTCCATCCTTGTAAGTGCAACTCCTCCTAAACCGTTTGAAGAATTTTCATGAAACTTTACACAATGGAAGAACGACATATGAAGATGTGCATGAAGCAATATAATTCCGTTCTGACATTTTCAAAGGGAGATAATCTAACTTATACATTTCATGCACGGGGGGTATCACTTTGTGAGTTTGCTCACAGTACCTCTAGTTTGAAATATTATTATTTTCAAATTGTTAAAAAAAAATTCCACAAAACCTTATCATGTGATCCCTCATTGGAATTAGCACGACAACATGATATGGTTTTGGTGAAATGTTTTGAAAAGTAATTGTTTTCTAATAGCTCAATTGGTAAATTACGTGAGTGGATGCAGCCTATTTGTTAGGCAAAGGATTAACTGGTAGAGTGCTGGAAGCCCATATTTGGGCTTTATTATGAAGTGCAGGTGCCACAACTTAATGGTTTCATATTCTATAGATGTACATCATATTATTTTTTAATTGAAAGTATTTAGTCTCTGGAGATTTGCCTTGTTACAATTTATGGGAGAGTGCCACTAGGCACTCTCCCATAAATTGTTACAAGGCAAAGAGACGTGGAAAAATTTGGATGACCAAAAATAACTTAGCACTCTACCAGTTAAATGGTAAGTGAAAAGAAGAATACCATAAAAACAATTTATTCATGGAGTGGAGTTTTCACTTGAGCATTTCATATTAGGCAAAGGGTAAACTAATATATTAACAATTAATAAATGTTGATTAAAAAATGTTCATGGGTAATGTTTTATTCATCAAAAGTGTTTGGGTTGGGAGAGTGGCAGGACAAAATTGATGATCTAAAAAAGTGAGGTACCCTGGCCTCCCCTGACACACCCACCACACACACACACACACACACTTTTTCAAGTATTATTAATTTTTAGCTTAACTTGACAAAGTCAAGATAAGCTATTGCCATCACGCATTGCAGAAGTCTGTTAGTCTGTTCACATTTTCCTTTAGCACAGGCTTCACCCCGTAGTTTTTGACCGATCATCATGAAATTTCATATGCAGGTTTGAGGTCATGTCTAGATGAGAACGTCCCTTTCCTTTTTGGTCACGATCAGTCAGCCATGATGGCTGCCCAAGCCCAAAACCCGAAAACCTTTAGCACAGTCTACAGGTCATATTTATGAAGGGATATCCTTGTAACTTGGTAGGATGACTCTGTATAATGTGCAGATGAGAACGTCCTCTTTTGGTCATGATCTGTCAACCGGGATGGCTACCCAAGCCCGAAACCCAAAAACTTTTACCACAGTCTACAGGTCATATTTAATATGGAGGGATTTCATTGTAACTTGGTAGGATGACTCAGTATGATGTCTAGATGAGAACTTTGCCATTTGATCGGGATCTGTCAACCATGATGGCTGCCCAAGCCCAAAACCAGAAAAACTTTAGCACAGTCTACACTTCATATTTATAGAGGGATTTCATTTTAACTTGGTAGGATGTCTCCATATAATGTCCAGATAAGTACAGTCCCTTTTGGTCGCGATTGGTCAACTGTGATGGCTACAGGGTCCCGAAGCCCAATGCCAAAACCTTTAGCACAGTATACAGGTCGTATTTATGAAGAGATTTCATTGTAACTTGGTAGGATGACTCCAGATAATGTCTAGATGAGAATGTCCTCTTTTGGTCACGATCATTCAACCGTGTTGGCTGCCTGAGCCCAAAACCCAAAACCTTTAGCACAGACTACAGGTCATATTTATGAAGGGATTTCATTGTAAAGTGGTAGGTTGACTCAGTATAATGTCTAGATAAGTACATCCCCCTTTGGTTGCGATTGGTCAACCATGATGGCTACACAGGCCTGAAGCCTGAAAATCTTTAGCACAGTCTGCAGGCTGTATTTATGATGGGATTTTATTGTAACCTGATAGGATGACTCATTCGGAATACTTTCACTGTAACTTAGTAACTTTGGTTGACATACATTAACTGTGAGGGTCATAGTAACCCACCCCTCAATTCTTTAGTACAGTCTACACCTCAAATTATTTTTGTTGAAAGCATAGCATACAGGGAACAGAAATTAACACATTCACAATTATCACAATTCTTGTCATATTTCATAATCTTTTCGTAAACATTGAACATTTTCCTTTTCATTATTGTTTTCTTTTACTGTTTAGTAGTGAGGAAGAATGAAGCGAGGCTTATATATGAATTTACTGACACTGTTTATACCATATTACGTCACTAATAAACTATGCAATGAATTATTGTACTGACAATTTTAACTATGTACAGAATTAGCAATGGTTAGAATTCTTATGTGTTTAATGTGAAATGGTTGTTGTCCATTACAATTTCTGAAAAATCAATAAACAAAAGGGAGATCACTCTACAAGTTATCCATATATAGATTTCAAAAGACTAAAATCCAATGGAATTCTCAGAAGTTTGTAAGGGATAAGAGATATGTGCATACCGTGTACTGTGGACAAAATATCTGTATGTTAATATAGCCATTTTGTTTTTCTTCCCAGAATAATGTAGGTATACTAGCAATGTTGAATGAAGAATGTTTGAGACCTGGAACTGTTTCTGACAAGACATTCCTTGAGAAACTCAACGCAAAGTGTGCAAATCATCCACATTATGAAAGTCGAGCATTACGGAAGAATCAGTCAGACAGAACACTGCCACATGATGCCTTTAGATTACAACACTATGCAGGAGATGTATGTATACTTTTTTGTTATGAAAACCAGTTAAGGCCCCACAAAGTAGATCTGTTTCTCAGGCCATTTTTTGTAACATTGCATGTGGGCGAGTGGTTTTTAGTCGAGTTGTGACGAAGTCAAACTTGACTTATAGTTTGGTGGATGGCGGGAGGGCGGGCGGGCGGGAGGGCGGGCGGGCGGGTCTCGGGCGGGCGTAAACAATTGGTTTCCGGATGATAACTTGATAGTGGTTCAACTCACATTCATTAAACTTCATACATAGGTTGGTCTTGGTGGGAGGAAGAACCCTATTGATTTTGGGCATGCTACGTCGAAGGTCAAGGTCACAGTGACCTTGAACATAGTAAATCTTAAACAATTGGTTTCCGGATGATAACTTGATAATGGTTCAACTCACATTCATGAAACTTCATAGGTAGATTGGCCTTGGTGAGGGGAAGAACCCTATTGATTTTGGACTCGCTACGTCAAAGGTCAAGGTCACAGTGACCTTTAACATAGTATATCGCAACAATTGGTTTCCGGATGATAACTTGATAGTGGTTCAACCTAGAGTCATGAAACTTCATAGGTGTGTTGGCCTTGGTGCGAGGAAGAACCCTATTGATCTTGGACTCACCAGGTCAAAGGTCAAGGTCACAGTGACCTTGAACATAGTATATCGCAACAATTGGTTTCCGGATGATAACTTGATAGTGGTTCAACCTAGAGTCATGAAACTTTATAGGTGTGTTGGCCTTGGTGTGAGGAAGAACCCTATTGATCTTGGACTCACCAGGTCAAAGGTCAAGGTCACAGTGACCTTGAACATAGTATATCACAACAATTGGTTTCCGGATGATAACTTGATAGTGGTTCAACCTAGAGTCATGAAACTTCATAGGTATGTTGGCCTTGGTGCGAGGAAGAACCCTATTGATCTTGGACTCACCAGGTCAAAGGTCAAGGTCACAGTGACCTTGAACATAGTATATCGCAACAATTGGTTTCCGGATGATAACTTGATAGTGGTTCAACCTAGAGCCATGAAACTTTACAGGCGTGTTGGCCTTGGTGCGAGGAAGAACCCTATTGATGTTGGACTCACCAGGTCAAAGGTCAAGGTCACAGTGACCTTGAACATAGCATATCGCAACAATTGGTTTCCGGATGAGAACTTGATAGTGGTTCAACCTAGAGTCATGAAACTTCATAGGTGTGTTGGCCTTGGTGCGAGGAAGAAACCTATTGACCTTGGACTCGCCAGGTCAAAGGTCAAGGTCACAACTCGACATTGGATCTGTGATCCTGAGCGGCATTTTTTATTTTATATTTTATATTTGTAAGTATTTCTTTGTCATCAAAAGTTCATGGGATTGCTTTATTTTATGTTTTAGGCTTCATAATCTACAGGGTGGTGGTGTATCTCATCCCTTGAGTGCAAGAAGGCTTTGCAATCCTTTAGCATTGCAAAGCCTTGTTGCACTCAAGGCACAAATTTATCAGTATTTTTTAATTTGGGTAAAATATCAGACATAAACTTTTAATTGTTATTTTTTTAAAGTTTACATTGGTTATAAAAAGAGAGCATGCAGCAATCAAAAGAACCATGTTGTGAGGGCCAGAGAAAAATATTTTTAACCTTTTTAGGCGTAACCTTTATATTCTAACACAATCAGAAGGTGAAAATAATTGTTTATAGATAACTATACATTTTCATTGTTTGCTTCCAAAACATATCTGGTGACCCCTCACTTGAATGAACCTATTGAGATCAATCTGTTGCATTGTCAAAAGCTATGTTTTCAAAGAAAAAATGTGTAAAATAAAGTGGAGTGCCACTTTATGTTTATAATGGAAAGATTTGACTGTTTTTGTCAGGAACAGGGTTAAAACCATTGTTTAGCTTGCCAATCGATATAAGGAAGCCGGTGGTTGTGTCCTATAAAACAGATGCCACAGGCTTTGGCATTCTAAAATCACCTTATCACTTCTACACTTCAGATTATGAAAGTCAATTTATTGTCATCGCTTCGGTGTAAAATAAAGTTTGTATTTGCTCCGCCTTTCTGATATCACTATAGATGTATGTTTTGAAATGTAAAAAATTTTTGCTAAGGCCCCACAAAATAGATCTTCTGTTTCTGAGGCCATTTTTTGTAAAATTGCATGTGGGTGGGTGGTTTTTATGTTTTATGTTTTAGGCCTCATAATCTACAGAATCGCATGGGTGGTGGTGAATTTCATCTCTTGAGTGCTAGAAGGCTTTGCAATGCTAAAGCATTGGAAAGTCTTGTTGCACTCAAGGGACAAAATTTATCAACTTTATTTCACTTGGGTAAACTATCAGACATAAACTATTTAATTTTTATTTTTTTATGTTTGCATTGGTTATAAAAAGAGAGCATGCGACAGCCAAAAGGGCCATGCAGAAGGGCCTGAGAAACAGATTTTTAACTTTTTTAACCCGAATCATTAGAGATTATTGATCAGAGAAGTGAGAGAAATTAGACCAAAGATTATTAACCCTTTACCTAACACTTGTAATATTTATTTATTTATTTATTTATTTATTTATTTATTTATTTATTTATTTATTTATTTATTGATGTTTAAGGTCACATATTTATGCACAATGGCTAATCATGACCGTGACAGTTTTACGGGTGGAGGAAGCCGGAGTACCCGGAGAGAACCACCGAGCAACGATGAGCAGCTGTCAGCTCCCCAACATCTCAACTCCGCACTGCAGTACAGGCAGGGTTAGATTGGTTGAAGACATGCGTACCATCGACGTGCAGTATGCCTTAGTACACGGCGTCATCGTGCCCCCACGTGGGCAATGGAGATGAAGTGTCTTGCCCAAGGACACAACGCGGTTGCCGCAGGTGGGATTCGAACCGAGGACCTCTCGGCTTGCAGCCTGCACCAACACTTGTAATAAAAAGTTTTCAAGAACTAAAAAATTTTCTTTTTTTTTGCCTCAACAACATGCCTTGTGACCTCATTGGAATGAGCTCATTCCATTGAGGAGTCATAGGCTATGTTGTGGAGGAAACAATGAAAATCTATTATTTCTTAAATGGCAATTTATATGGAAAGCGCTGGCTGCGTATGTCTGTTATGTTGACACAGGGTAAACGGTTAATGTCATTTATTTATTTATTGGTGTTTAAGGTCATATATTTCTGCACAATGGCTAATCATGAACGTGACAGTTTTACGGGTCGAGGAAGCCGGAGTACCCAGAGAGAACCACTGAGCAATGGTGAACAACTGTCAGCGCTTCAACATACCAACTCCACGCAAGCAGGGTTAGCATTGGTTGAAGACAGGTGCACCATTGATGTGCAGTACACCATTGTACACAATGTCACCGTGCTGCGACGTGGGCAGTGGGGGTGAAGTGTCTTGCCCAAGGACACAACGCAGTTGTCGCTGGTGGGATTCGAACCGAGGATCTCTCTGCTTGCAGCCTGCACCTTTACCAACTGAGCTACTGTGCCCACAGGGTTAATATCATAAGTCACATGATTGCTTTTGGGCATAAACACAAAATTCAAAATATTTTAGTTTCGTGGCTTATTTTAGGGAGGTGAGACTATGTGTATATTTATTTTTGTTAACAAAATGCTGTTATATATCAGATAACTTATCTTTTGGAATGGATTTCCTGTTCTTGTTCCATTTGTTCTTCACATAAATAATAAATCTCTAGGACATGCGATTCTGTAGGAATTCCAGAGTGCAGATTTGAAAATTCTAAAAAGAACTGATGATTTTTCCACCTTTTTTCCATAAAAATTCCTGCTTCAAAGAGTTTGTGGTCACAAATAACCAGAGATAAATTTCATTATTGATGATTTTTCAGCCTTTAAGAATTTAGTGTTGAACTTGAATGTCTTTATACTCCTTTGCAACAAAGTTTGAAGGGGTGGGTGGGTGGGGGGGGGATATCTTGGAATCAGCTCATCTATCTTTGGACACAATTTTGTCTGAAACATTTGCTAACCACCATGGAATTTTGAGATTGATAATACAATGTCATTTTTCAGTTATTGCCCTTTCTGACTTAGAGTTTGTTGTCTGTGGTGACAACTTTGTCTCTGAGCTGGTATTCCTTCATTTTTCTATCATTAACCTATGCATCTACAATTTTGTGATCAGATTCATTTTAACCCTTTACCCAACGCAGACGATTTCAAAATTTATTATTTTAAATATCATTTTTAAAATTTAAAAAAAAAATTTCAACAAAACCATATCATGTGACTCCTCTTTGGAACGAGCTCGATCCAAAGAGGGGTCACATGATATGGTTTTGTTGAAATTTTTCAAAAAATAATATTTTTTCAGCTGCTGAATATGCATATTATGCGGGCGGATGCGTGCAATTCGTTAGGTAAAGGGTTAAGGGAGTGATCGCCTTTTTTTCAACTTTGAGGATTTTTATAGCCCATTTTATTTAAAGGGAGGTGGGGGGAGTGTATTCTTATTCTCATTGGCACATATACCTCTAGTTATAATAGAATAACTGTGTTGTTCAATCAGATAATTATACTTAACTTTTTGTGCCATATTTCTGTTTTTCTTCATTTTGTGGTTGATTTGTCTTTACTCTGTACTTCTTAGGTAATATACAAAGTAGAAGGTTTTATAGACAAGAACAATGATCTACTCTTCCAGGATTTGTCACATGCCATGTATACATGTAAACATAAGGTTTTAAGAAAATTATTTCCAGAAGGTGAGTGTGTTTTGTGTCGCCGCCCCACGAAGTGGGGAGCGACATATAGGGATTACTTTTGTCGTCTTGCGTCGTCTGTGTCGTCGTCCGTGTCATCCGCATCACACTTTCTCTTATCCACCACTCCTCTTTAACCTATGAATGGATTTTGATGAAACTTTCAGTGCTTCTTTATCACATAATGGCATTGTGCACCTCCTATTTTATTTTTTGATCCGCTGTATTTTTTCCAGAGTTATGCCCCTTTTCCACTTAGAATTCTGTCTGAAATATTAAAATATAGTGCAGGCGACACACGTCTTCCATGGAAGACTCACATCTAAGTTTTCTATTTCTATTAACTGGTAGAGTGCTGGAAGCCCATATTTGGGCTTTATTATTTAGTTCCTGCACAGCAATTTAAAGACTTCATATTCTGTGGTTGTGCTTCATATTATCTTTGAATTGATATTATTTTATCTGTTAGGATATGCCTTGTTACAGTTTATGGGAGAGTGCCTCTTGGCACTCTCCCATAAAATGTAAAAAGGCAAAGATGTACAAAGAAATTTTAAGGACCAAAAATATTTAGCACTCTACCAGTTAAGTGTTGTTCTTCAGCTACCTTTTGATGTGGCATTCTGAAACTGACATCCAAAACAGGGCTTGCACGGGATGATAGGACCCTGCACTGCTACGGTACTCAAAAACCTTGAAGGTGACAGACTAAAGGTAAACTTTCTAATCTGCTGACCTGTTTAGTACTGATGGTAAGTGCACAAATGAAAAAAACAATATTGCAAATATAAAATTATTCATCACTGTTTAATCACAAATTTGAAGTAAGCTGTTCAATTTTTTGTAAAAAACTGTTTTGAATCTGTAATAAATATGTCAAGTTCTCTTGGTGTCTGGTAAGAGACCAAGTATCGTAGTCACAGCACTTCAACAATAGTTGTACATTTCATGCAGAAATTCATATATCAGACTCCAGACTTAACAATAATTTAACTTTTCACTTAGCTTGGAAATATTCCAATATTAAATAAATGTACCTGGCACCAGAAAAACAATGGAATGGATCTGGTTTTGTGTCCTTTCATTTGGAATAAACTTTCAGATAACAATGTTGTGGAATTTCCTTTGTGTGGTAACGTTAATGCAGAACCATAAGACATTTTGTCCCTTAAATGGAACAAAGTGCCATCTGCAATGCTTTAGCATTGCAAATGGCACCTTGTTCCATGCAAGGAATGATTATTTACAGCATTTTTATTTCTCTGCTCCAACCTGAGCTCAGAGGATTCCAGGTAGGCCTTGAAGGGGCAAAATAGTGCATAGATTGCATTATCTACTTTAAGCTTGTAACATTGCTTGGCAATGATATACACTACATTGGCAATATACCTCTTTTTTTCAACAGCATTTTTATATACCTGTTTGTAAAAACGGTCATATTACGTAAATGTCTGTCTGTCCATCTGTCTGTTTGTCTGTCCATAAACAATTGGTTTCCGACTGATAACTCCAGTTTGCGTTATTTGATTTCATCCAAAGTTGGTACGTATATTCCCCAACGAGTTATACAAGTCAAGTTTGAATATGGATTCCGTCCAATTATTTTTACATGTGTTATGGCCCTTTTTTGACTTGGAATTTGACCGTCTCTCAGCATTTTTTGTTTCTGACTCCAGTTTGGATTATTTGATCTCAACCAAAGTTGGTATATGTTTTACCCAGCTAGTAATATAGGCCGAGTTTGATTATGGGTTTTGTGCAATTATTTTTACATGAGTTATGACCCTTTTTTTGCTTAGAATTTGGCCGTCTATCAACATGTTTGGTTTCCGACCGATAACTCCAGTTTGGATTATTTGATATCAACCAAAGTTGGTGCGTGTATGGCCCAGCTAATAATACTGACCAGGTGTGAATTATTTTTACATGAGTTATGTCCCTTTTTCAACTTAGAATGGGTGTATTTAGCCACGCCTGGCAGTGCGCTTGTTATTACTAGCATTAAGACTATCCTATCCAAACCTACCTGGATTAATTCAGTGGGTAGAGACTTAGATCTGTGATGGGTGGAGCCTTACAAAAACTATATTATTATTTATTTCAAGCTTCTAATATAGTTCAGGGATGATACGTTCCACGATGGCAATATCCTGTTTCTTTTCTTCCAAAATCCAATGTTCTGAATAAATGTATTGATTTTGAGTTTATAGCTGGTATATGGTTATACTGCCCTGGCGCTAATACCTGCTTTGTTTTGCAAAGGTTATGAATTGGTACTAGAAAAGTCAGACTAGTTTTGTTGTTGTTAATTAACTCTTTGAGGGCTGGAAGCCTATATTTGGGCTTTATTCTGAAGTGTAGGTACCACAACTTAAAGGCTTCATATTCTGTGGATGTGCTTCATATTATCTTCGAAGTTGATGTTTTAGTAGGTATGGATCTGCCTTGTTACAATGAACGGGCGAGTGCATGCTACAACTCTCCCATAAATTGTTACAGGGCAAAGACTGTGAATCAATTTTGATGACCTAAAATAGTTTAGCACTCGACCATTTAACAGTTTTTGTTTTGTACTTTTCTTTAGGAAATCCATCACAGAAGAACTTAAAAAGACCTCCAACAACTGGTGTACAGTTCAAGGTATGTATAGTTATGAGAATAATACAGTGGAGCCCACTTAATTGGATATTTCTTAACTGCATAACCCTGTTAATTGAATATAATTTCCCATCGCAAAACCATTTACCATACCTCAAGTACAAATTTGACCTGTTAATTGAATATAGGTTATAGAGTAAACTCCTGTTAATTGAATAAAAAATCTTGTAACCTGTCAAGAAATAACCCTGACTCTCCCCAGTTTTCCTTTGTTTATAGACCTATCTGGCCTCAGTACATCCAATACAGGCATTTAATCTATTAAATCTTGTTTGACAGAGCTCACAGAGCTCTGTCAAACAAGATATAATAGAATAAATGCTAAGTTTATCTGTAGAATACAGGAAAGTGACACAATTCCTGTTAATTGAATACTCCTGTTAATAGAATGATTTTCATTGGCAAAGTGGCTGTTCAATTAACAGGGTTCCACTGTATAAACTTTTATAATCTATTACATAAACTCTTTATGTATCAAGACCATTTTTTGTCGTTACCTGAATTGTGTACAAAGAATTTATTACCCGTTTTATAAACTACACTGTTCCATATTGTACATTTAGTTTGAAATATAGAAAATCGGTAATATCTTCAATCAATGCTTGTCCGATGCCATTGCTGTGTACCCCTGCTGCTTCTTTGTGCAAAATATGCAAAAGGATAGCAGGATGAGTTTTTTTCTCTGCAATGACAACTCCACTACATGCACAAAATCTACTCGTCTTTTCTATTATCACAAAGTCCAACAGGATGACTTTGAGCCACCCTCCCCAAACATTGGTATCTGGATGTGTAATCTTTGCCTGAGGGCAACATTTAACTCTTAACCTGCTGAGAATTTGTCCCCCAGAAATTTTACTGTTAAAATAGCCGGTGTCCTTTCCTGTATCTGTCCCACTTTGGTTTCCCGATGATAACCTTAGTTATAGTTGGTCAAATAAAATGAAATTTGGTATGTATGTGTATCAACATGAAGTACAGGTGAATTTCGAATCGGGATGCAGTCCGACAATTTTTGCCAGAGTTATGTCCCTTTTTCGACTTCAAAAATTCATTTTTTTGGTTTCCTGATGATAACTTTAGGTATAGTTTGCCAAATCAAATGACATTTGTTATGTAGGTGTATCAACATAAAATATAGGACAAGTTCAAATCGGGGGTTGGTTGGACATTTTTTGCCAGAGTTATGTCCCTTTTTACTTTTTTTCAAATACCCTGAATTGCACACTTTTTGGGGGAACCTTTTATTTAAATATATTTTTCATCAAATCTAGTCATGGATGTGAAGCATCCATGACTAGATTTGATGAAAAATTCATCTACATTTAACTCCAGGAATCATTGGTGAAAAATTCCATTCAATTTACCTGGGGAAAATTTGAATAAATGTGCCCAAATATTTCAGTAGCAAGAGAAATTCTGTCCTGGGCAGGAAAATACTCCAGCAGCATGTAAGGAGTTAACATGTTCAAATTATCACACAACCATCATATCTGAATGTTTTATTATCATATCTGGATATTTTATTATCGTTTCTGGATATTTTATTATCATATATGGATATGGATGTTTTATTAGTATCATTGAAGATATTGTAACAGAAGTGCATTTTTCATTGTCATTTATACTGGTGTTTTACCTTCTAGTGAATAGTATGTGAAAAGTAGCTTTTTTTGTCTTTCAGAACTCAATAGCTGAATTAATGGTGAACTTGTTATCTAAAAACCCCAATTATATCCGATGTATTAAGGTGAGTTAAATACCATTATGGTTGAATAGGATGGGAAGATCCAGAGGGGGGTGCACCCAATATGCATCCCTCCTTTTTTTGCAATTCAATTTTTTTTACAAGCAACAATTCCATTAGACAGGATCTTACCAGCAATAAAACATGGACATCCACTACGTTTGGTAGTGGATGTCGATGTTTTATCGAGAATGATACCATGCCCTATGAATACACCTATAGACCTAGCTCCTACGTGGGTCTTCTGTGAGCCAATATAAATTGACTTCTCTTCAAAATTTGAATGTTGGAATATTTTGGTTGGAAAACATTTCAGTTATGTGCAAAGAAGATAACGAAGGACCACACTGACCTTGCATGTCCCAACATTTTCCCACGACATTCCCCGGACTCCTGCTGACAAGAGTGGGAGACCATCTCTCATGGTCATCCCTAACTCACCACTCCATTCATTGAGTGATGCTTTACATCATGATGCGCAATTGAAATGTGGTTCCCCCTCATACCCAGAAACATGGGCCCATCACTGATGGGGACATTAATACTATAATGTGGCATGCATGTATATAAGTATGTAAGTAATTACAACTCCTCTAAGATCGTTTGTCCTACAGGGCTGAAATTATCAGGAGTTGCAGTGGATATCTCAAAGAATTTTGTGCTCAAAATATTTTTGTATTAAAGAAGGGGTGGTGGTATGTTTATTGCATTTTAATTTTCAGGCGGTCAAGAAGAGAATATTTGCTGTGGTGAAGGTGCACTCGACTGCACTAACTCAGGTCTTTGAAAATAGAAATCTATATATGATAAATAGTCGCCTATGTCTCTGAGCTTGTGGAGTGGGCAATCCAGCTAGTTATCTTGATGTTTCTTTATTTCTGCTAGAGTGAAGCTGTTTTGTGTCACACACATTTTGAAATGGCACTCCAGGCTCTTACCAACAGTGTACTACAAATAGTGATCATCCAATTAACAATACCTGCTGTATTCACCAGCACTTTACACAAAGGTTATCATTCAGATTTTATTTTCTTCAATTTTAACTTCTAAAAATAGTTTATAAACCCTCTTTGGAATGGGTTTTATTGGATTATTCCAATTAGAGATCATGAGCTATGCCTTGGAAATAAAAAAATGAAAATGTTCAGTTTAAAAAGCCCTGTCTGAGAATCATCTGATAAAAGGATGATAAAATAAATTCCAGGATGGTACTCTGACAAACTGGGCCAATCTGATTGGCCTGGAAATAACACAGTTAAAAGTTTTTGCCAACACTCATCTGATATTGAGCTAGTTTTCCCATCAAACAAAGAGCTCAGATGTCTGCAGGGTTCATACGGGTCATGGAATCCTGGACAAGTCCTGGAATTTTGAAAAAAAATTCAAGGGCCTTGAAAAGTTTTGGAAAATGTCGCTGGAAGGGTTGAAGTTTTGGAAAAGTCATGGAATTTGTAACCAGGTTTAAAAGGGATTGATTTTGTGTCAAAATTATGTGCGACTTGCGCAAAAATTATGCAAAAAATGAAACTATTCTATTTGGGTGCAAACTAACTCAGTCATGGAATTTTTTTGAAAAGTTTTGGAAAAGTCCTAGAATTTGATTCTCTGAAAAGTGTATGAACCCTGTGTCTGGATTGTCTCCAACAGCTTGAATGCTGAGACCTTCCACATTCATCCATGCTATGTAGTCTTTATGAATGAAAAATAAGTACAGTAGAGTCCTCTTAATTGAATATCCATTTTGCCTGTGAAAATTATTCAATTAACAGGAGTATACCATTAACAGGGATTTGGTCAGTTTCTTGTGTTCTGGAGATAAACTGAGCATTCATTCTATTATATCTTGTTTGACAGAGCTCTTAGAGCTCTGTCAAACAAGATATAATAGAATAAATGTCTGTATTGGATGTATGAGGCCAAAAAAGGTTGATAAATAAGGGGAGTTTTGTGCGTGTCACAGCAATTTTTTCGACATTACAAAAATGTATATACAATTAACAGAAGTTTACTCTACAACCCATATGCAATTAACAGATCAAATTTGTACTGAAGGTATGGTAAATGGTTTTGTGTTTGAAAATTATATTCAATTAAGAGGGATATACAATTAAGAGATATCCAATTAAGTGGGCTCCACTGTACTCGATTTTTTTAATCTATATCTTAAAAGTTTCAAATGGCTAATTTTTCGTGTACTCAGAAAGTACTTATCCATGAGAAAATTCATCTCAGATTGTTTTTCATATTTATTCCATTTCCAGTTTAACCCTTAAAGGCCCAGAGAGTTTTATAAATGTTTATGCACCACTTTTTTTGTTTCCGGGCATTAACTTGTTTTAGAATTGTCACATCCAGTCCATATGGGGTACAGCAGAACCCTGTTAATTGAATAGCCACTGTGCCAATGAAAATTATTCAGTTAACAGGAATATTCAATTAACAGGGATTGTGTCACTTTCCTGAATTCGAGAGATAAACTTAGCATTTATTTTATTATACCCCGCTGGCGGAGGGATATAGGATTCCTTTTGTCTGTCCATCTATCCATCCATCCATCTGCCAGTCTGTTCGTCTCAAAATTCAATCATCAATAACTTGTTGAGCAGGGAGTTGGCGGGGGTATCTTTTTGTGATGTCGCTTTCTCTACTTATATCTTGTTTGAAAGAGATCCATGAGCTCTGTCAAACAAGATATGATAGATTAAATGCCTGCATTGTATGTACTGAAGCCAAATAGTTCTATAAACAAGGAAAACTAGGGAGAGTCCGGGTAATATTTCTTGACAGATTACAAGATTTTTTATTCAATTATCAGGGGTTTACTCTATAACCTATATTCAATTAACAGGTCAAATTTGTACTGGAGGTATGTTAAATAGTTTTGTTTTGGGAAAGTATATTCAATTAACACAGTTATTCAGTTAAGAGATATCCAATTAAGTGGGCTCGACTGTATATAATCTTATTGAAGAAAATGCAGATCAGATTTGAATTTGAGATCCATCCAACATTTTGGGTGGGGAGTTATTGTTATTTATTGTCTTGAATTTCCATGATTTATGGTTCCCAATGATAACTCCAGCTATACTCAATATAATAGTCAATCCATTTTTGGCATGCGACCTTACTAAAGTAAAAGGCAGATCAGGTCCAATTTTGACATTTGTGCAACATTTTGTAGTGGAGCTATTGCCCCTTGTTTCTTCTGTAAGGTGAGTATTGAAGAATTTTGAATGACTTTATACCCCCAAAAACTCATCTGGCCTACAGTTGGTGGTGGGGGTGGTTCATTGGGTGATTTTTTATTCTCCCATGACGAATTGGGCATATTGTTTTACCCTTGTCCGTCCATCCACTGTCCATCTGCCCACTGTCTGTCTGTCTGTCCATCCATCTGCCCGCTTATGGGATACATTGTTTGTCCGGCTAACTTCTCGCACAGTTTCCAAGCTAGGTCTTTTTTTTATTTCACGGGATATTTGTACATATACCAGAGGTGTGCATATTGTCAGGATTTTGATTTGCTTCAATATTTCACAAGATTACAGGTTGTTGAACATGGTCAATTTTTGTAGAATTTCACCTGTATGGTACGTGGTTTGTGTGTGGTAGACCTTAAATGGCTATCATATGTGTCTACAGACACAGCTTATGTACGAGTAATAAATCACAATTTGCTCTTCAACCTCCTGTGTCCATGTGCTGTGGGGAAAGCATACTTCAGTCTAGTTTTTTATTTACAATATGTTTTAAGTGATTCTATGTGAAAATACAAAAATATAAGATGCTGTACGAGTTGAAGAGCCCACAAGCATATTATGCAATTCCCAGTGTTGCTCTTGTTCAACAATTTGAGAGTGTACATCCTGTGGTTTTGCAGAAACTTGTTGTAACTTGCAAGTTTCCCCAGAGACATCATGTTGGGGCACCTGTTCTGATGTAGTAAAAACTTAATTGAAGTCGGAATTGGGCCCATGGGGAATAAGGGTAATACAGTGGAACCCACTTAATTGGATATCTCTTAACTGAATAACCCTGTTAATTAAATATAATTTCCCAACACAAAACCATTTACCATACCTCAGTACAAATTTGACCTGTTAATCAAATACAGGTTATAGAGTAAAATCCTGGTAATTGAATAAACAATCTTGTAACCTATCAAGAAATTACCCTGACCCTCCTCAGTTTTCCTTTGTTTATAGACAGATTTGGCCTCAGTTCATCCAATACAGGCATTTAATCTATTACATCTTGTTTGACAGAGCTCATAAACAAGATACAATAGAATAAATACTTTATCTCTAGAATACAGGAAAGTGACATAATACCTGTTAATTGAATACTTCTGTTATTTGAATAATTTTCATAGGTAAAGTGGCTATTCAATTAACAAGGTTCCACTGTATTAATTTTTAAAAGAATTGAAAATCTGTGAATAAGTTACATAACAACTCATCGCTGCTTCTGCTTTGCATTCTATTTTACATGAGCATGAAACATCATATGCAGTTTCTCTAATTTATATCGAATGATTGATTGTTTTCAAAGTTTAATAATATTATAGATAAAAACCTATGTTGGGTTCATTTATAAGACAAGGACACCCAGAGTGCTTCAGGAGTTGTGTTCTTTGAATTAAAGAAAATAGATGAAATTCTTGTAAATTTCTCAGCTACAATCTATTCAATTTATTCTGAAGATCTTTTTGACATGGCCTTTTTCTGGTCAAGTGAAGATTCACAAAATCCAGTTATCCGTCAATATGTAAATTCCTTCTGGGCCTCACAAAGTAGATCTGTTTCTCAGGCCATTTTTTGTAAAATTGCATGTGGGCGGGCTTTTTTATATTTTATTTTTGTAATAATTCCTTGCCATCAAAAGTTAATGTTCTTGGTCTGTTTTATGTTTTAGGCCTCATAATTTACAGAATATCATGGATAGTGGTGTATTTTGTCCCTTGAGTGCACCCAAGGGACAAATTTATCAATTATGTTAACTTAGGTAAAATACCATTTAATTTTTATTTTTTTTAAGTTTGCATTGGTAATAAAAAGAGAGCATGCGGCAGCCATAAGGACCATGCAGGAGGGCCTGAGAAACAGATTTTTAACTTTTTTAGGCTTTATTTGCCTTTTCTTTTACAGCCTAATGATGACAAGAGGCCTGAGTTATTTGATGTCAATATTGTTAAACACCAAGTCAGATATCTTGGGTAAGCTTAATTGTTGTAATGTATTTTTATTGTGAAAATATCGTATCAGATTCTTATATGCATTACTAGCTTTACATTTTAAATGATTTTTAACTGTATTAGTGTTTTGACCCATTATAGAAAATATTTTTGGGTGTATCTTCAGGAGTATTTTTTGTGATCTACAGGGTCAGGTATTGAGAATTATTCCAAACGCAGTTTAGTCAACCTTTTTTCCCATTAACCATTATCTTTGGCTGGTCAAAAAGGGAACTCATACAGACAATTGCCATTATGTTTTTATGTATTTATTACAAGGCATGACCCCTTTGACTTATCAGTGGCGGCCATTTCATTTGAAAATTATCAGTACCTTTTTTCCACTTCCACTCCTGACTCGAGGGGGTTGTTCAGTAATGAGTGCACATCATCTCCTCATTCAGAATATTACTAGATGGCATGCAAATAATAAAAGTGATCTGATTCTGAATAGGTATAATGAACCTGATTGGTTGACTGTTTAGACAGTCACCAATTGGTGTCTGTGTGTTTGTTCACAGACAGTCGTAAAGACATTACGGTAAAGCTGAAGAATAGGGGACTCGGCAATTTATTTTAAAAATACCGAGTCTCCTCCATTTCTTATCGACCTACTCACAATTGTTTACTACAGGCTTGCACTACAGTGGAAGTCCCTAACTCGGATAAAATACTCTCTATTTTTGTCTTTCCCAAGCAAGTTGGGAAAGAAAAGTGGTGCAAAAGCACCAATAAAAATAAGCCAAAACTGGGTCGAGTGCAACCGGCGCAGACCCAGTACGGGACGCTCTCTCCCAAGTACAACTCCACGACTTCCGTTGCCAGTGCGCATATACCGTCTCTAAAGACTCATTCTTTTTATAATCCGCTTCGTGTCGAGATGTTTTTGTACGCTTATCAGTGTTCCACCAGCTCGATGTTTGATGATTCCTGATTCATTATACCACAGTGTATCCTTTGTATTCTCAGGAACAGTGTTTTATATTCTCTTTTCTATTATATGTCCATAATGTATATTTATTTGCTCTCTCTCGAGTCGCGTGCGAATTTCGTGTGCCATGCGGTTCAGACTTAGATTTTTCACAATTATTGTTAATGCTTTTTTTGCAAAATTTTCTAATTGTGTTAGAGTTAGGTGTCAGCGGGGTACCACTCCTACAGTGTTTCTTCTTTCTTTTGAGAGTAGTCTTCCTGTTGCGTGGTTCCCAGTCGACCGTCTGGGGTCTTTGTTTCTGTCACCTTTCTCTCTTCTTTGGGGTTGTTCTGTTTTCTGATCTCACCTTCTCTGCTCCTCTCACCTCTATCATGCCCAGGACAATTCCTTGTGGGCAATGTCTGCTGCCAAAGCATGTGGACGATGTACATTCGTCTTGTTCCTCCTGTAATGGGTGTTCGGCCGAGCGGCCGTGTGGTGTCTGTGGAACATGGTCTTCCACCTTCTGGGCATCAGTAAACCGTGTCGTTCGTTCTCGTGGCCGTGCCTCCCACTTCCACGGGAAAGGAGAACGTGGTCGTTCGGGGCCTCCCGAGCCGACTTTGTCTGGTGAGAGTTATTCCTCCTCCATGGGGGATGTGCAGTCTTTTCCTGTGGTGGATACTGCGGGAGCCGTTGAGTGTTCTGGTGAGGAGATGCCTGGTTCCGGGACTACGGTCCCCCTCCAGTCGACATCTGAGGCTGTATCTAGGGTTGTGACTCCTCCTTCGGAGCCGAGCCGGTGTGCTCTCCACTTTTTCACCAGCCTCAACGACTCTCGACGTATCTACTACTGCTGCTGGTCCATCTGCTTCGTTGTCTGTTTCAGCCGGCCTCGGCTTTTCGCTGCAGGGGACTGCAGGAATGTCCGATACTGTAGACGTGGGATATCGGCCTCAGCCTTCCCTGACTTCAACTCGGCGAAGTCGGAAGGGGCTGCCGGCTGAGCCCAGCTCTGTGGTCTCTTCGCCGTCGAGCACCACAGTTGTGTCTTTCGATTCGGATGTTCGTAGTGGAAACTACGTTTCCGTCTACTCACTCTGGTCACACGACCAGTTTTGGGGGACCAACGCCTTTTGTGCAGCCTGGACCTTCTGCCCCGCAGAGGTCCGCGGTGACTCTCATGAGTTCTCGCAATATTGATCCTCGGGGTGCATCGTACCCCTACACACGTCTGCCTTCAGATGTTTCGGCTGCCGCCCGTCGTCCCACGTCAGGTGTTTTGGAGGATTGTGACCCTTCGCTGGTTAAGAGGGTCAGAGGTGAAGCCACTTTGCCGGTTCGCTCCCCTGTCGAACCGGTCGGTACGGGCAGTGAGCTTAGGGAGGCCCTCTCCTTACTCACTCAGGTTCTTTCTAAGAGCCTTCCTGTTGCTTCCAGCGAGGCTATGGGTGGTTTCCAGGTGCCTCCTATGGCGCCGCCTCCCGGGATTGGAAACAGGCCGGTTTCCGATTCCTCTGGTGTCCTGACACCATGGGAGGCGTCGGCTGGTTTGCCCATGATGGGCTATGTGTCTTCCGACTCTGGGGAGGAGTCCGACATGCTTGAGGTCGAGGGCCAGCAGTCTTCGGACTTGGGGGCGGCTCTTGACTTTGTGTTTGGGTTTCTGCCTGAGCTCAAACCTGCTAACCAGCCGACAGTGTCAGCCTGGCCGCGATCATCGGTCGCGCGCCAACAGCCTATGGAGCAACCTGCTTCTGGGTGCTTTCGACCGTGCCAGTCGGTACAGGTGGTTGAAGCTTTTTCAGCATTGGATGCCAAGCTGAATTCCAAGGCTTTGAAGACTTCGTTCTTCACCAGGGTTGACACCTTTTTGCCTCCTGTGCGTTATCGTTCCTACGATTCCGCCAATCCGTCAGTCTGCCAGACTTTGATGGTTCTGGATCAGGACTCCACTTCCCTCGGGCTTTCCAAGCCCAAGTCTGCCGTCATTCCAATGACGACTCTGGAGTCCACGTTGGGCTTATCTAGAGAGATGCTTGGCATGCTTTCTCTCTCAGATCACGTCGTCTCAGCTTTGGCTGCTTATCTGCCTCCAGATAAGTTTGACGAGGTACAGGCTCCTTTGCGTGTGCTGTCCAAGGCGCTTATGCACCTTACTCACATGCATGCCTGTAACACGGCTAATTTGGAATTAGTTCGAAGGGACGCTGTGCTGGACACAGGACGATCCCTTCCCGAGGAGCAGCGTGCTACTCTTCGATCTGCTTCTTTGGCAGGTCCGCAACTTTTCCATGGTTCCGTGTCGACGGTCCGGGATGACGTCCTACGTCATTCCAAAGATCAGCTGCTGTTTCGTCAGCTTGATCAGCCTTCTCTGGGAGGCAAGGGCCGTTCCAAGCCTAACAAGTACCCTTCTGCTTCCTCTGTGAAGCAAAAGGCTGGTCCTTCTGCCGCCGCCTCTACTTCTTACTCATGGGGTAAAGGTAGGGGTCGGCAGAATCGAGGGAAGTCTCAGGATTCTTCATTTAGCAGAGGAGGTGGTTTCTCCTCTTGCGGGCTTCGTCGGGGCTCGAAATGAAGGTCCTCACCTCGACTCGTCCCAGGTTGGAGGAAGGATAGCAGAGTTCGCAGACCATTGGACCACCATCACATCCGATCCATGGGTGTTAGATGTTGTTCGGTCCGGGCTGCGCATATCCTTCCGACGGCACCCCACTCTGTCAAGGGTGCCTCTTCCAACCACAGTTCCTTCAGACGTTTTACGTCGGGAACTTTTGTCCACGGAGATTGCCAATCTCCTGGCAAAGGGGGCGATCGAGGTCATCAAGAACGTTCAGTCAGTGGGTTTCTATTCCCGCCTGTTCTTGGTGCCGAAGAAGGACGACCGACTCTGACCGGTTATCGATCTGAGTATCCTGAACCAGTCTATCATTGCTCCCAAGTTCAGCATGGAGACTTTCAGGTCGGTCCGCCAATCAATTCACCAGGGAGATTTCGCAGCCAGCATCGACCTGCGAGACGCTTACTTCCACGTTCCGATGCATCGGGCGTCACGGAAGTATCTCAGGTTCGCTTTTCTGGGGCGAGTTTACCAGTTCAAGGCCATGCCTTTCGGCCTCAACCTGGCTCCTTGGGCAGTCACCAGACTGATGTCGCATGTGATAGCGTTCCATCGCACACGGTCCAGGGTGACTACTTCGGCATATCTGGACGATATCCTCCAGAGGCATTCCAATGCTGCCTTACTGGAATCGGATGTCGCCACTCTGTTGAGCTTGCTCACGTCGCTAGGATTCAGAGTCAACGAGGAGAAGTCGGACCTGGTCCCTTCTCAGTCGTTTTGTCATCTGGGGATGTCTTTCCAAACCAAATTCAATTTGGTGGCTGTTCCCCAGGCCAAGGCTGTGATTCTCTCAGCTTTTGCTCTGACTCTATCCCAGTCCAGGTCCGCGACCGCTCGGAGTTTTCTCCGGCTGATCGGTCTCTGTGGTTCGGTGACGGATCTCATTCCTCTAGGTCGGCTGCGTGTCAGACCTCTCCAACACTTTCTGCTCAGTCGTTGGAGGCCGAATGTAGATTCTCTGGATCAGGTGCTTCTGTTTCCGGACTCTCTGTATCCTCACCTTCTTCCCTGGACAGATGTTCAGTGGATTACGCAGGGTGTTCCACTGGACTTACCCACGTCCGATCGCGTTCTGACGGCAGATGCCAGCGATCTCGGATGGGGTGCGACGTTGGATCCTCTCGGTCTTTCCCTACACAGGATGTGGGACCAGGATCAAGCAGCTCTACACATCAACCAGAAGGAGCTTCTTGCACTTCTTCTGAGTTTCAGGCAGTGGATCCCTCATCTGTCGAATCGCCAGGTCCTTCTACTATCCGACAATTCGACAGTGGTTGCTTACATTCGCAACCAGGGCGGCACGCACTCGCTTCCGATGTACGAGTTAGCTCGGGATCTTCTACTGCTCGCTCAGGATGTTCACGCTGGAGTGGTTGTTCGTCACATTCCCGGTCGTCTGAACGTCCTAGCCGACTCACTGTCCCAACAGGGCAGGGTTATTTCCACCGAGTGGATGCTTCACAGGGCAGAGTTCCAGTCGCTTTGCGATCTCTGGGGACGTCCCCACATCGACCTCTTTGCAACTCGTTGGAACCATCAGGTGGACACTTTCGTGTCCCCGTGTCCAGATCCTCTGGCTTTTGCCGTGGACGCTCTGTCACTCAATTGGAACGGTCTAGTCGGCTACGCCTTCCCGCCGGTTCCGATTCTTCCTCAGGTTCTCGCCAAAATTCGAACCTGCAGTTGTCGAATCATTCTGATCGCTCCCCTGTCGCCTCAGCGGGTGTGGATCAATCAGCTCCGCTCGCTGATGGCGGCGGTTCCGGCACGTCTCCCGCTACGTCGCAACCTTCTTTGTCAAGGCCGCCCGAGGAGGTTTCACGTCGACCCGACTTCGTTGTGCCTTCACGCATATCTTTTGTCAGGTCCTGTCTCCTCCGTAGAGGTTTTTCGAGACGAGCAGTGGAGTGCATTTCTTCTTCAAGGAGGCACTCCACTGGTTTAGCTTATGCAGCTAAATGGAAGGTCTTCTGTCGATGGTGTGCTGATCACTCTGTTGATTATGCCAATCCTTCGATTTCACAGATTGCGGAGTTTCTGGTATATCTGTTTGATTCTCGGGGTCTCCAGCCTGTTACCATCAAGAGTTACAGGTCTATGCTTTCAGAGACTTTTTCTTATGTGGGGAAGCATCGTATCGGCACTAATCCTTACCTCTCCAAGCTTTTTCGGCACTTTTCTTTGAAAAGGCCTCGGACTTTGCAGCTTACTCCACGATGGAATCTTTCGTGGGTGCTACTTTGCTTGGGGGGGGGGGGGGGGGGGGGGGGGGGGGGGGGGTGCCGTTCGAACCTTTATCCCAGGAGGATATGCATTTTCTCACATATAAGACGGCTTTTCTGATGGCATTTGCTTCGGCCAGACGGGTTAGTGAGCTTCACGCCCTCTCGGTTGACCCGGCCTTTTTTAGGAGCTCTCCCAACAGTGTTACTTTTACCACTGATTGCTCCTTTTTGGCTAAGAATCAGTTACCAGATACTACTCCTCCTCCTATCTGTATCAGGGCTCTTCCCTCTGTTGAGGGTACGCGCCCTTTGCTCTGTCTGGTCCGTGCTATTCGCATTTATCTTGATCGGACACGCTTCATACGGAAAGGCAGAAAACGTTTTTTTCTGTCTCTCATTCCGGGTCGACAGAAGATCTCTCCTCAATCCATTTCTCGATGGATTTGTCTTGCTATTCGTACGGATTATAGTCGTTTAGCAGCTGGCAATTGTATTACCAATCGTATTTCTGCCCATGAGGTGCGGGCACTGTCTACCTCTTGGGCTTATTCTAACTCCGTCAAGTTGTCGGATGTTATGCAGGCAGCCTACTGGAGAAATGCTTCTACTTTCTCCACCTTTTATTTGCGCCAGTTGCAGGAGCAGTCGGAGGACCTTTTTGCCCTGGGTCCTCTTTCTTCTGCTCAGGCTGTTGTCTGCCATAGCCATTAATCTTCTTGAAGGTCAGTTTCAGCCTTGTGCTGTTACTGCCCTTTTTCTGTCTGTGTGTCACACAGGCTCATATGTCTCTTTTCATTGTCCTTTACCAATGATTGCGACATTATGGTTGATAAGCCTCGGGACCTCTTCCTTCTACTTCACGGTTCCAGTGCACTGGGGTTATGTGGGGGTTGGTTATGCGATTCCCTCCAGCCTTTTGTCTATTCAGCCTGTAGTAAACAATTGTGAGTAGGTTGATAAGAAATCTAAATTTTATAGTAAATTTCCTTTCTTATTATACCTACCACAATTGTTTACATGGAGGCCCTCCCGTCTTCTTTACGGGTAAAGAATCTTTCCTCCCTGCTGATCACATAACTCTAACGTTTACAGATTCAAAAAGAATGAGTCTTTAGAGACGGTATATGCACACTGGCAACGGAAATCGTGGAGTTGTACTTGGGAGAGAGCGTCCCGTACTGGGTCTGCGCCGGTTGCACTCGACCCAGTTTTGGCTTATTTTTATTGGTGCCTTTGCACCACTTTTCTTTCCCAACTTGCTTGGGAAAGACAAAAATAGAGAGTATTTTATCCGAGTTAGGGACTTCCACTGTAGTGCAAGTCTGTAGTACACAATTGTGGTAGGTATAATAAGAAAGGAAATTTACTATAAAATTTAGATTTTTATGTGTACCCATACTATGTATGGTACACATAATGCCGGCATCCGGGGTGGCCATCCATCGTTCGTCCATCCTTTGTCCATCCGTCTGTCTGTCCATCTGTCTGTCTGTCTGTCCGGACTTAGCAGAGGTACATTGTGGGGTTTACAATTTAGGGTCAGTGTTAGTTGTGGGGTTGGGTTAGTACAGTGGCCACTTGTGGGGTTATTTTTTGCATTGTGGGGTTAATTTTTTAACCTTGTGGGGTTAGCGTTTAACATGGGAAAAAACCCACAAGTAAGAACGTGTAAGAACGTTCGTCTGTCCGTCCGGCGTCTGTATCCATTTTTTTGTCATTCGATAACTTGTAAAATATTGCTTGGATTGTCAAGTTACTTTATATTTGTGTTCAGGTTACTGATTTGCCAAGCTGTATAGTTTTTGGTGTAAATCTGATGATTTGATCCCGAGATATTAACCCTTTATCCTTCAAATTGAAAATTCCTCCAATCCCTTTGGCATTCGATAACTTGAAAAATATTACTTGGATTGTCAAGTTACTTTATATTTGTGTTCAGGTTACTGATGTACTGAGCTGTATAGTTTTTGTTGTAAATCTGTTATTTTGATCCTGAGATATTAACCCTTTATCCTTCAAATTGAAAATTCCTCCAATCCCTTTGGCATTCGATAACTTGAAAAATATTACTTGGATTGTCAAGTTACTTTATATTAGTGTTCAGGTTACTGATGTGCCCAGCTGTATAGTTTTTGGTGTAAATCTGATAATTTGATCCTGATATATTAACCCTTTATCCTTCAAATTGAAATTTCCTCCAATCCCTTTGGCATGAGATAACTCCAAAAATATCAATCCGATTGTCATGTTACTTTATATATTTATTCAGGTTACTGATGTGCTGTGCTGTATAGTTTTTTTATGTAAATCTGATAATTTGATCCGCAGATATTAACCCTTTATCCATCAAATTAGACACTCCCCCAATCCATTTCTATATGTACCCACACCATGTATGGTGTACATAATGTCGGCATCTGTGGTGGCCCTCCGTCATACAGCTTTCTACTAGTTGCGCGTATGGGTACACATCTGACGATTTCATCGGACTATTTTTCTGTGTTTATTTTCATTCCATATCATTTTCCCAACAAATAATAACAGTTTAAGTTTTTCATGCTGTAAATTTAATATTCTGAGAAACAATATCTCCATCATGAAGTTGACTAAAATGGGAGACATCCATGATGGTTTAGGGTCAGTATAGTAAGGGTAAGGGTTGGGCCACTGCTAACCCTTATCCTTATTATTCTGACCCTAATGATTTTTCCCAAGTTTTAAATTTTTTTTTTCTAGCAGCAAGTGGCTTTTATAATACATGCAGAGCACAGACAAGAAAAAGTGTGTACCATTGTCATACAGTTCACAACATAGGCTTACAAAAATGGCACAAGAGGGTTAAATCCAATTTTTTTCACTAAATGTATTAAAAATATGATGGAAAAATAGTGAAAAATGAAAAAGTAAAAGAGACCAAGTATTTTTAAGATAAATTGCAGAGTTCCCTGTTCTTCAGGTTTACCAGTATTACATGCTTGATCAGTCGTATATCAGCGATCAATCCTAATTTACGAAGAACATAATAATTTGTATTTTCATATTATAGTTTGATTTTGTACTTTGCAATCAAATTGAGTCCAACCGAGATGTAAAATGGATCTCTTCAACAAGTATATATGCATTAACATTTTGCATAACCCTTTTCCCAACATAACAGCCAAAACTGACCAGCGTAATTCACTAAAATCATTTTTTTCATTTTGGTTTCAAAAACATAGCTTATGACCTCTCATTGGAAGAAGCTAATCTAACCATAACTAGAAAATTTTATGTGCCAGAGTTTGTGAAGGTGTAAAGCCCTAACTAGGACACAAAGGTCATTACCCCCTTCTCCCCCTTAAGGGGGTAATGACTGGAGGGTCCTAGTTAGGACAAGTGAAGGCAGGCCTTGAAAATCCTTGAATTGGCTATTGTAGGGCCTCCAATAATACTGAAATATGTTGAGAAACAGCCTTGAATAGCCTTGAATTTGATCATTCCTTGCCTGCAGGAACCCTGTTCACAGTTTTGTCTCCACTGCTTACAAAACTTTTCTTCATAGTTTACATTGAAGTTTGGTTTGCATTTATAGGCTGCCTTATTTGAAATCCCATATTAACTCTTTCAACACAAGAGGCTTTTTTCTCCGGTCCAGGAACACAATACGTCATAATTTCATTAAGTAGGATGGCTATTAAGTGACTGTGTGTGGTAGAACAATTAATATTTTCATTGAAAATATTAATTGCTCTTCCCCCAAATAATGGACATGGACTCTTCCAATTTCTGCCATTTAAATGGCATGGAAGATGCCACCAGTGTTCAAAGGGTTAAAGTATAAGTAATCAAAGTTTTGTTAGCAATAGTATTTCTGCATGCAGGGATAATCCGAGCCAGCACCAGGAGCCATAAAGGACCCCTTTCCCCATGCCAAATCAGCCTTATTTTTCCCAATTCCAGCTTCAAAATTCCCAGTTTTCTGCCTTAAACCAGTGAAACTTACGTATAGTTCATGCCTGATAATAATGTATTTTTTCCAATCAAAACAACAAATTGTTCTTCTGACATTTATATCTCTTCATAACAACATGACATCTCATACATAAAGACAACAAATCAAAATCATCATTTGTGTGCAGGCCTTTATATTCACCTAATTTGGGCACATCAGATTCAAGTGAAAAGTGTGCCCAAAATATGTGAAACTATATTATTAGTCAATATACATACAAATAGAATATAATACAGGGCTTTCTAAGACCTATTTTGCATCATGCAAAAGTATTTCTTAAAAAATATCTTTATTTTAGAATGTTAAAACAAGCTGTTGGTACCCATCTCCTCAATTGGGCACAGCCTTTACCGCCTTGAATTTGGGGTAATATAAAGGCCTGTTTGTGTATACTTTGAAAAAAACACATAAAAATTTATTTTCCCAATTTGGGCCTTCACAATGCAAATCTTTCCCAATTCCAGAGGTCCCAGCTCTTTTCCCAAAGTATCCAGGAACATCTCTGGCATGTGGAATAATATCTTCCAAAGCATTGAATATTATAGAGGTGAAAATTATTCCTTTTTGAGATGTTATTCTATATGGGTCATTTTTGGTTATCTAAAAATCATTTTCAACTTGTGTTGTTTAACAAATTGTAATGTTACTCTTGGTTGCAGGTTGATGGAGAACATAAGAGTGAGGAGAGCTGGTTATGCATTCAGACAAGATTACAGTCCATTCCTGTATCGCTATAAAATGATGGCTCCATCGACGTGGCCACAATGGCATGGAGAGCCTGTTGAAGGTGTGAAAATGATACTAGAAGCTCAGGAAATCCCAGTTGAAGAATATGCATATGGTAAAACAAAAATATTTATCAGGAATCCTAAAATGGTAATTATATTTTACCTTTGAAATTGTGGTATGTGGAATTATGTATTTTGTTTAGTTAAGATAAGCTTACCCACAAGTACTCTGCCCAGTGAGTTACAGAATTGGAGTGTGGGAAATTCACACCCTGATACATATGGGCCTGAGAAATAAAGGTTTGTTTGTTGTAGGTTTTACAGTGCTTACACACACAGTTTTCTCATGTCTTAAGGGACAGTGTTGGAAGACAAATTTAGTATTACTATGAAATGAATGTACAATAATCTACTGTTATTTATTTCTATATCGGCTCCATGATTCTGAGTTTATGGGGCACCACATTTCAATTATGAGTGATATTATGAAGGATCATCCGACATGCATTAATAGCGGTTGGGAGCGAGCATGAGACAGGTTATTCTGCTCTTGTATGCAGCGACTGGGGATCTTCCTTGGGAAAATGGAAGGGAAGTGTGGCCTTCAGATGGCATCTTTTCACAGAGCCACTGTTCTTTCCAGCCAAACTATTCCCACAATTTTGTAAGGACACATTCAAGTTTTGACAAATAAAAATCAATTTATAAATGTTCACGGGAGACCCACTCCAGAGATTAGCTATATCCCTGGGTACAGTATTATCTGCAAAAACACATGGATATTCACTACCTCAGGTACTGGATGTCTGTGTGGAATTGCAGATACTACCATGACCTCTGTTCTCGGAAATTGTTAAAAAATTTCAGTTGTAAAAATAGAGACTGCATGCACCCCTCTCGATTCATATTGAAATTTTGCCCATGTCTAAAAGAATATGCTGCTTTGACTATTGTAATAGTACCATTGCTTGGTGAGTAATGGATAGACTCAATTGCATTATCAGTTATGGCTTTCACTAACTAAAGCAAAAAGGTTGGAGACATCAGATTCATTCTTACTTTTACCTACCATATCATCCTAATTCCCACAGCATTATATAAAAGCATCACCTTTCAATTTTTATAAACCTCCCAAAAAAGAGTACTTAGGCTTTTAAGAAAATTATTGTTTCTCAGGCATCTCTCTCATCATTGAAAATCTGTCTCATCACTTTTTTTCTACCTGATAATCTCTTCAGCGATACCATTTAGCACTTGTAGGATTAAGAGCTAACCAGTTGTATCTTGTTTGACAGAGTTCATTGAGCTGTGTCAAACAAGATATAGCTGGATGAATGTGCAACTACATTATGGGGAAATTTTCACTGCTGGAAGCATTTGTTTTTCCACATAATATTTTAAGAAGCTGAGTTTCTAATTTATTTTCAGAACTGTTTCATGGAAAAACAAAAATAACCTCCCTCACTCCCTCCCTCCCTCACTCCCTCCATTATCACAAAATTGAGGAAAAATTGCCTGAGAAGCAAGAATTTATTAATAGTCCTTATTACAGATTTTTTAGATTCAGATTGGCTCGTTTGTTCTCATTCCAATAACGTCTGGAGTACTATATTATTTTTCGTGGTCAGAATATTTCACCAAATGTCATTCTATCATAATTTACTGAAGATAGCCTTTAGGCACACTTCAATAATTTATTTAAGATTTGAATGCAATTTTTATAATCTTTATTGGAGTATGAACGTGTGGGAATGGGTACAAATTATGTATGGATTCATGCATAATTTGTACCCATTCCCACACGTTCATACTCCAATAAAGACATTCCGTAACTGTTTAAACTACTTTTTACCAAACAACAAAGCAGAAAGATGAAATAAAACATGTACGAACGGATGAGGCAAAAAACCACCCTCACACAAAAAGACAAAGTGCACAACTCTGATTTTTAATTTTCACAAATTTAGAAATGGAAACAAGTATTTTAGTAACGGGCTTTATGCCACAGTTGGGAAATGTCACCAAAGAAACAGCAGTGGAGTTGATCACTGCGAGAGGCGCTAAAAGTGAAAAACCCACCCAAACACCGCCCAAATTACATTCTGTCAACTGCGCTCTACCGTAAATGCGGGTCAAAGTTCGACCAAATGTATTCATTGGAAAATAAATTACATTTGGTCATGACGTTTTCATCCAGCTGACCAATGGGAATTGAGTATTTGGGCCCAAAACATATAACTACATTAACAATGTAATTATAACAATATGAATCCTTATTCACAAAATTTCTCAGGCCTCTGGCTAAATATTAAGCTTTTGCTAAGAATATTAGAACTTTATAGAGGCACATACAATTGTTAAAAAAAACAAACAAATATGGGCTTTTAACACCCAAATTGGGGAGTCCCAAGCTTTAGCTTTGAAGAGAAACAATAAAATTGTTGAATTATACAGGAAAAAGTATTGATTCAGATATCCAATAGCACATATATGGGAAGGGGAGGGGGCAGATGGGGTGAGTGCACTCTGCCCTTCAAGGATTATATTGGAAACTTTGTGTACTGAAAGATTTTTTATGCTCCCCGAAAAAATTTTGGGGGAGCATATAGTCACAGCTTTGTCCATCTGTCTATCCATCCATCTGCCCTGTCCATCCGAAACAAAATAGTTTCCGGATGATATCTCTAGTTTACTATGATGTATGACCTTATAATTTTGCAACATAACTGCCTACCGTGAAATGCAGGTCAAATTCAATTTTCACCATTATGACATTTACCGTTCCAGAGTTATGTCTCTTGAAAAGTGGCAAAATGGTAAATAAATTCAATGGTTTCCAGATGATAACTCCCGTTCACTTTGATGCATAACTTTATATTTTTGGAACATTACTACATACCATGAAATGCAGGTCAAGTTCGATTATCATTGTTTTGACACTTACTGTTCCAGAGTCATGCCCCTTGAAATGTTGCAAAATGGTAAAATAATGGTTTCTGGATTATAACTCCAGTTCACTTTGATGTACGTCCTTATAATTTTGAAACGTTACTACCTACCATAAAATGTACCGGTAGGTCAAGTTTGATTTTCACCATTACGGCATTTGCCTTTCCATAGTTAAGCCCCATAAGCCCCATGAAATGTGGCAAAATGGTAAAGTGATAAAGCATTTCTTATGGTGTCTAATTATATGCCCAGGGCATTATAATCAAACCTGCTTATACATTCACCCAAATTAAGCAAGGACCTGTCTTCAAAGGCTAGTTTAATCTCCTTCCAAAGGAGCTTTAAATACAGGTTTACTGTGTACTGTCACTCTTGTCCCCATTTTTATATTTTTTTTTTATATGGCTTAAACCATTTCACAGTACTGCATTTGAAAAAATCAGTATGTTGTTTCCACCAATTTGCAATTTGGGGAGCATCTGTTGGCTATGCCAACTTTTTACTTGTTTATATTATTGTCCATTTACATTAACCTTCAACCAAGCTGACAGTTGCAAAACATTTCTAAAAAAATTAAGTTTTTGCCTCAAAAACCATAGCTTATAGCCCCTCATCAGAATGATCTAGATGAGTTCATTCCTATAGGAGGTCATAAGTTTGTGAGGCAACATTGAAAAAATAATAAAATATTCCCATTACGTTAGGTAAAGGGTTGAAAATAATTGCCATTGTCAATTAAAATCAAGACGTTTGCTTCTTTAAGATAACCATTTAAAAAAAAATAGTTCTTATAACTGTACTGACCTGGGAATAAGCCCATAATCGGAAATAAGCCCACCTACTAACTTTTCAGATTTCAGTTTTAGAGTTCCTTCCTTGTAAATAAACTCAGTCCCTAACTTTGGAATGACATCATCAATTACAGCCAAGCTTGTACGTGTAAGTTGTTACACTGAAAGATAACCCCCCCTCTCCCAATGCACATGATATCAAAATTTGTTATTTTGATTATTTTCTTTTTTAAATGTTTCAAAAAATTCAACAAAACCATATCATGTGATCCCTCATTGGAACGCGCGCATTCCATTGAAGGCTCACATGATATGTTTTTTTTTTAAATTGTATTTTTTTCAACTGTTCAATTGAATTATGAAGTAAAGGGTCAATTATGAGAATGACCAAGTGGCCTAACTCTGTGTCAACTTTATGTCCAAATTCTTGACCTCTTGGAAATAAGCCCACTCATACAAGAGATTTAGAAAAGAAAAGTGGTGCAAAAGCACCATGAAAAAATAAGCCAAAACTGGGTCGAGCGCCATCGGCGTGCACCCAGTAGGGGACGCTCTTCTCTTAGTACAATTCTACAACTTCCGGAAAACCACTGCACCGGTAGTAACTAATGAATCATTCTTTTTTTGTCCGACGTCCAAGGATGATGTGTGGCCATTTGTATTACGAAACAGTGATAATTCAACTCATCGATAATGGTTTCCTGTGACTGGAATTATGGATCTGAGTATCACATAATAACAGGACTGTGTTTTATATATTCTCATTATTATTTTCAACCACATTTTCATTGTATTTTATATATTTTACGTGTCGCGCCGACTTTCGCGTACCATGCGGTTCGTATATAAAATTTTTCGGTTGATAAATTTTATTATTATTGGAGTTAGGTGTCAATGGGGGACTGTATGGACAAGATTTCTCCACTCTGTTGAGAGCAGAATTTCTGTTCTTTAGGTCCCTGTCTGTCATCTGGGTTCAGTTGTGTTCCCGCCAGTACTTTTTCTGCCACCTTTCTCTCGGTAGTTGCGGGTGTTCTTCTACTGTCTATATCTGTTGAGTTCACCTTTTTCTTCTACTGCCTCTCCTCTGTTATGTCCAGTACGGTTCGTTTTGGGCAATTCCTTTTGCCCTCGCTTTGGTGCATTCTCGTGGCCGTTCCTCCAGCCACGGGGGTGGGGGGTATAGGGGGAGCGCTGTCGTTTTGGGGCCTCCCGATGCGACCACATCTGGTGAGAGTTATACCCCCCTATGGGGTACCCCTTCTATGGGGGGTGTGCAGTTCCTTCCGCTCCTGTGGGGGAAATGCTGTCATTTCGAGGCTTCCCGACACCACCATGTCTGGTGAGAGTTATACCCCCGCCATGGGAGATGTGCAGTTTTTTAACCATGGTGGATACTGCGGGAGCTGTTGAGTTATCTGGTGGAGAGATGCCTGGTTCCGGGATTATGGTCCCTCTCCAGTTGACATCTGAGGCTGTCACTAGGGGTTGTGACTCCTCCTTTGGAGGCTGAGCTCGGTTGCTCTCTCCCCTTTTCTGCCAGTTTCAACAGCTCCAGTTGTATCTGCTGTTACTGCTGTTCCATCTACAATGTCATCAGTCACCGTTTCAGCTGGCCTCGGCTTATCCCTGTAGGGGTCTGCAGCAATGTCTGTAGTGTGGTTGTGGGGTATTGGCCTCAGCCTTCCCTGACTTCAACTCGGCGAAGTCGGAAGTGGCTGCCGACCAACCCTCTGCTGTGTGGCCTCTCCTCTGAGCACAGCAGTTTTATCCCGGCAGGGGTCTGCAGAGGTGTCTGGCCTCAGCCTTCCCTGACTCGGCGAAGTCGGAAGTGGCTGCCGACCGAACCCCCTGCAGTGTCCTCTCAGCCGTTGAGCACAGCAGTTTTATCCCTACAGGGGTCTGCAGAGATGTCCGGTAGTGTAGACGTGGGGTATCAGCCTCAGCCTTCCCTGACTTCAACTTGGCGAAGTCGGAAGGGGCTGCCGGCTGAACCCTCTACTGTGGTCTCTCAGCCGTCGAGTACTGCAGTTTTTCTCATTGGATTCGGATGTTCATGGTGGGGTCACCATGAGCTCCGTGGCGTTTCCGTCCACGCACTCTAGTCCCATGGCCAGTTTTGCGGGACCAACGCTTTTTGTGCAGCCTGGACCTTCTGTCCTGCAGAGGTCCGCGGTGACCCCTGAGTTTCCGCTCTGTAGATCCTCAGGGTATGTCATACCCCAATGCACATCTGCCTTCAGATGTTTCGGCTGCAGCCCGTCGTCCCGCATCTGGTGTGTTTGAGGATCGTGACCCTTCACTGGTTAAATGGGTCAGGAGTGAAGCCACTTTGTCAGTTCGTTCCCATGTTGAATCGGCCAACACAGTCAGTGAGCTTAGGGAGGTCCTCTCCTTGCTCACTTAGGTTCTGTCCAAGAGCCTTTTCCATTGCTTCCAGCGAGGCTACGAGTGGTTTCTGGGCGCCCCCTGTGGCGCCACCTCCTGGGATTGGAAACAGGCTTCTTTCTGATCCCCCTAGTGTGCCTACACCATGGGAGGCGTTGGCTGGTTTGATGGGCTATGTGTCTTCCAACTCAGGGGATGAGTCCGACATACCTGACGTCGAGAGCCAACAGTCTTCTGACTTGGAGGCAGCTCTTGTCTTTGTGTTTGGGTTCCTTCCAGATCTCAAACTGTCAAACCAGCCGACAGTGTCAGACCGGCCACGATCATCAGTCGTGCGCCTACAGCCTGTGGAGCAACCTGCTTCTGGGCGCTTCGACCGTGCCTGTCGGTACAAGTGGTTGAAGCGTTTACAGCTTTGGACTCTAAACTGAGTTCCAAGGCTATGAAGATGTCGTTCTTCATCAGGGTTGACACTTTTTTGCCTCCAGTGCGTTATCGTTCCTACGATTCTGCCAATCAGTCAGTCTGCCAGACTTTGACGGTCTTGGATCAGGACTCCAACTCCCGACTCCCAAGCCGGCCATTTTTCATATGGAGACTCTGGAGTCCGTGTTGGGTTTATCGAGAGAGATGCTTTACATGCTTTCTCTCTCCGATCACGTCGTCTCTGCTTTGCTGCTTATCTGCCCCCAGATAAGTTTGACGACATACAGGCTCTTTTGTGTGTGCTGTCCAAGGCACTCATGCATCTTCTCACACGCATGCCTGTAACACGGCTAACTTGGAATTAGTTCACAGGGGTGCTGTGCTGGACACAAGCCATTCCCTTCTTGAGGGGCAAGAACTATTCCATGGTTCCATGGCGACGGTCCGGGATGATTCCCTATGTCATTCCATAGATCAGCTGCTGCTTCGTCAGCTTGATCAGCCTTCTGTTGGAGGCAAGTACCGTCCAATGCCTAACAAGTACCCTTCTGCTTCCTCTGCGAAGCCAAGGGCTTATCCTCCTGCCGCCAGCTCTGCTTACTCACAGGGTAAGGGTAGGCATTCGTCCCAGGCTGAGGCATCCAACTCAATCAAGAGTGCCTCTTCCAACACAGGTTCCTTTCAACATTACATGTTGGGAACTTTTGATCACGGCAATAGGCAATCTACGGTCAAAGGGGGCGATCGAGGTCACCAGGAACATTCATTCATTGGGATTTTATTCCCGCCTGTTCTTGGTGCCGAAGAAGGACAGCCGGCTCCGACAGGTTATCGATCTGTGTATCAGTTCAGCATGGAGGCTTTCAGGTCAGTTCGCCGCTCCATTCACCCGGGAGTTTTCCAGTTCAAGGCCATGCCCTTCAGCCTCAATCTGGATCCTTGGGCCTTCACCCGCCTGATGTCACATGTGTTAGTCTTACATCGCACACAGTCCAGGGTGTCTTCTTCGGCATATCTAGTCGATATCCTCCAGAGGCATTCCAATGCTGCCTTTCTGGAGTCGGTTGTTGACACACTGTTGAGCCTGCTCACGTCACTAGGGTTCAGAGTCAACAGTTGGACCTGGTCCCTTCTCCGTCATTTTATCATCTAGGGACGGGCGTCTGTACTCAGCTGGATACGGTGGCGGTTTCCGGGGCAAGGGCTGTAATTTTCTCAGCCTTTGCCCTGACTCTGTCCCAGTCCACGTCCGCAACAGCTCGGAGTCTTCCCCAGCTGCTCGGTCTCTGCGGTTGGGTGACGGATCTCTTTCCTCTAGGTCGACTGCATGTCAGACCTCTCCAACACTTTCTGCTCAGTTGTTGGAGGCCGAATGTCGATCCTCTGGATCTGGTGCTTCAGTTACCAGAGTCTTTTCCTAGTCACCATCTCCCCGGACAGATGTTCAGTGGGTTATGCAGGGAGTTCCGTTGAACTTCCCCACGTCCGATCGTATTCTGAGCGATCTCGGATGGGGTGTGACATTGGATCCTCTAGGTCTTTCCCTTCACGGGTCATGGGACCAGGATCCAGCAGCTCTTCATGTCAACCAGAAGGAGCTTCTTGATCTTCATCTGAGTTTACGGCAGTGGATCCCCCACCTTTCGAATTGTCAGGTCCTTCTGTTGTCCGACAGTTCGACAGTGGTTGCTTACATTCGGAACCAGGGCGGCACGCACTATGTTCCCATGACTGTACGAATTGGTTCGGGATCTTCTACTGCTCGCTCAGGATGTCAACGCCGGAGTGGTGGTTCGTCACATTCCCAGTTGTCTGAACGTCCTAGCCTACTCCCTGCCCCAACGGGGCAAGTTCTTTTCCACCAAGTGGATGCTCCACATGGCGGTGTTCCAGTCGCTTTGCGATCTCTGGGGTTGTCCCCACATCGATCTCTTTGCAACTCGTTGGAACCATTAGGTGGACACTTTCGTGTCCAGTTGCGCTGGCTTTCGCCGTGGACGCTCTGTCCCTCCTTTGGAATGGTCTTGTCGGCTACGCCTTCCTGCCGGTTCCGATTCTGCCTCAGGTTCTACGAACCTGCAGTTGTCGAATCTTTTCGATTGCACCCCGTCGCCTCAGCGGGTATGGATCAATCTGCTCCGCTCTCTGTTGACGGCGGTTCCGGCATGTCTCCCTCTACATCGCGACCTCCTTTGCCAAGGTCGCCCGAGGAAGTTTCACGTCGACCCGACTTCATTGTGCCTTCGCGCATATCTTTTGTCCGGTCCTGTCTCTTCCGTAGTGGTTTTTTCGAGATGAGCAGTGGAGTTGCTTTTCTTCTTCAAGGAGGCACTCCACTGGTTTAGCCTATGCGGCTAAGTGGAAGGTCTTCTGTCGATGGTGTGCGGATCACTCTGTTGATTCTGTCACTCCTTTGATCACACAGATTGCAGAGTTTTCTGGTATATGTTTGATTCTGGGGGTCTCCAGCCTGTTACCATCAAGGATACAGGTCCATGCTTCAGGGAGCTTTTTGTATGTGGGACAGCGTCATATCGGCACTACTCCATGCCTCCCCATGCTTGTTCGGCACTTTTCCTTGAAAAGGCCTAGGACTTTGCAGCTTACCCCAAGATGGAATCTTTCTTGGGTGCTGCTCTGCTTGGGGGGGTGGGGGGGGGGGGGGGGGGGTTGGGCGCGACTACTTTCGAGCCCTTATCTCAGGTGGATATGCATTTTCTCACATACAAGATGGCTTTTTTGATGACTTTTGTCTCTGCCAGACGAGTTAGTGAGCTTCACTCCCTCTCGGTGGACCCGGCCTTTTTCTGGAGCTCTCCCACCAGTGTTATGTTTACCAGTGATTGCTCCTTTCTGGCCAAGAATCAGATACCAGAAACTACTCCACCTCCTATCTGTATCGGGATTGTTCCTTCTGTTGAGGGTAAACACCCTTTGCTCTGTCCGGTTCATGCAATTCGCTTTTATCTCAATCGGACGCTGTTCATTTGGAAGGGTAGGAACAATTTTCTGTCTGTTATTCCTGGTCGACAGAAGATCTCTCCTGAATCCATTTCTCGATGGATTTGTCTTGCTATTCGTACAGCTTCTGCTCATCTAGCGACTGGCGATTGTATTACCAATCATTTTTCTGCCACGAGATGCGTGCATTGTCTACCTCTTGTGGCTTATACTAACTCCGTCATGTTGTCGGATGTTATGCTGGCAGCCTACTGGAGAAATGCTACTTTCTCCACTTATCTGCGACAGTTGCAGGAGCAGGCAGAGGACCTTTGTACTACGGGCCCGCTTTATTCTGCTCAGGCTGTTGTCTATCCAAGTCATTCGGCTTCTTACAAAGTCAGTTCCAGCTCTGTGATGTTACTGCCCCTTCTGTCTGTGCGTCGCACATAACCATACGCCTCATCCCTCATTGTCTTTTACTAATGTTTGTGATGCTATGGTTTGATAGGCCTAGGGACCTCTTCCTCTGTCCACAGTTCCACTGCAGTTGGGTTATGTGTGGGTTGGTTATGGGATTCCCTCCATCCTATTGTCTATTTAGCCTGTAGTAAACAATTGTAAGGTAGGTTGATAAGAAATTTAAATTTTATAGTAAATTTCCTTTCTTATTATACCTACTGCAATTGTTTACATGAAGGCCCTCCCGTCTTCTTATTCAGGTAAGAATCCTTCCTCCCCACTGATCACATAACTCCTATGTTGGCGGACTCAAAAGAATGATTCATTAGTTACTGCCTGCGCACTGGTTTTCCGAAAATCGTGGAATTGTACTAAGAGAAGACCATCCCCTACTGGGTGTGCGCCGAAGACGCTCGACCCAGTTTTGGCTTATTTTTTTCGTGGTGCTTTTGCACCACTTTTCTTCCACAAATCTCTTGGGAAAGATCAAAATAGAGAGTATATTTTCCAAGTTAGGGTCTTCCATTGTAGTGCAAGCCTGTAGTAAACAATTGCGGTAGGTATAATAAGAAAGGAAATTTACTATAAAATTTAATTTTCTGGCACACAGTAATGATTTGTATCACTAATTTCTGTCAAAAATTTTGTGATTTCATCCCACCGTCAGAAAAATACTATCTACACATGTACACCATCTGAAACTTGTGCAAGGAACTTGAAGTCTGGTCAGAATATTTATGTTTTAATATAACAGCACTGATACAACTTTGGTAGTTAACCAATACTGCACTCAGAAGAAACCTGTACTTTTCTTCCTTTAGCTGTTTGATTTGGAAGAAAGAAGACGTCAAAAGATGAATGATCTGGCTGTGATGGTACAAAAAATGTGGAAAGGATGGAAGCAGAAAACATTTTATCGTTTGATGAGAAGATGCCAGATAATAATTTCCAGTAGATTCAGAGGTTTTTATGTAAGTATGCTTCATCTGAGTGTTTAGCAATCTTCACAAATTTTATATTATTAAAAAAGCATATCTTGAGAAAAGAAAATTGTTTAAGATTTTGCAATGTTGTGGGGGTGTCATAGAGATGAACGATATTGTGTACGTGTGAGGAGCGGGAGACTGGTGTAAATGTGATTTGTCCTGACTGTGATGGCTCAACTCCCAGGTGATAACACATTCAAACTACATCTTTAAGGCATGCCTTCATGATGAATTTAGAATATTTTATCCGTTGAGATTTGAGCCATCAAAATATGGCATACCTTGATGATATAGTTGAAATATTAGTCGGGTTTATTATACAAACATCACACTTGGAAATTTGTTTTGTATACATACATGCTATAGTTCCGATGCATCGGCATTCCAACTTCCTTTTTAATTAGCATGTACCATTCTCCAAGCTGGTCATGCGGGGCCCCAAATATTTCCAGATGGGTACCTCAGACCTCCATTTCTATGACAGACTGTGTGACGTAAGTCCAAGTATCAAATTTAATCCCATAAGAACATGTAATTACTAAGAAGAGCAAATCAATTTTTTCTAAGATTACAATTCAGAAGAAACAGCCCCAAGGCCTAAAAAAGTTAAAAATCTGTTTCTCAGCCCCTCCTGCATGGTCCTTTTGGTTGCTGCGTGTTCCTTTTTTTAGCACACCTGGCCCAAAGGTCCATGTGAGCTATTGCCATCAATTGGCATCTGTCATCGTCTGACTTCCATAAGCTTTTCACATTTTTATCTTCTCTGGAACATGTGAGCTGATGTGAATCAAACTTGGCAGAAATGGTCTCTTTGAGGTCCTCTACAAACGATCCTCATTTTGTTCCCATTGGATGAAAAACATAACCGTCAGAAGCATTCTTTGATTCTGATTGGTGGATTTTGAAAAATCTTCTCTGAAACTACAAGGCCAAATGTTTTGAAACTTGAAACGGTTCATTGTTACCATGGAAACCCTATGGGAAATCACATTTTCATCTTCTGATCTGAAACTACTTGGTCAGTGTGAACCAAGCATGGCATAAATAATGTATGGAAAGTCCTCCGACAACAATCATCATTCTGTTTCACTCAGATAAAGGAGTATGACAGCCAGCAGCATTCTTTGCATTTGATTAGAATAACTGAGGAATATGTAGTTCTGTCAGGTGAGCGATGACAGGCTATTTAGAGCGTCTTGTTTTTATATCCAATGCAAACTTAAAAAAATAAAAATTAAATGGTTTGTGTGTGATATTTTACCCAAGTTAATAAAATTTTGCTGCACCCAGTGCTTCGTTAATTAAATTTTTGATGATTATTCCTATAATGTGTGTTTGGAATCTAATATTGTATCCATGGAAATATTGTCCAACCCGTGGAAAGTGACCAGTCCACGGCTGTCATACTGCAAGATTTCAATTCAGAAGAAATGGCCCGAACTAGAAATATTTTTGGGTGATGTCACACCACCTACACCCACCCCCCTTTACTTATGCCCGTTGTAATGTTATTTATGCATCTAAAGTTGTACAATCTAAGTGTTGATGGAATAAATAAGTGGTTGGGAGATGTGCTGGTATTTAATGAAAAACAATAGGAAATTTTATGAACTGAGTAGCAAAGACTGTTGTAATCTTATGGCACTTTAAACTTATAGTTCTAGAAGTTTGACATGTGTCACCAAATGCATTTATCATCTATGTAGTTGAGGGTTCCAAGATGCTGCCAAAGTTTTATGCTTTTCCTTACTTCAGCATGCAAAGCCTATCTTTAAGATCCATTGAAATGTATTTGTAAACTAATTTTTAGCTTCCGCTGCTTTAAGTCAACACTTCATCCTTGCAGAAGTCTATGGTATTCCAGGAGTATCCTCCATTTACCCTTTACCTAATACCACTATAAATTAACCCTTTACCTAATGAATTTGCCGCATCCACCTACGTTATGGAAAAAAATGTTCCCCAAAAGATTTCAACAAAACCATATCATGTGACTCCTCAATGGAACAAGATCATCAAGCTCATTCCAATCAGGGGATACATGATATGGTTTTGTTGACATTCTAATATACAGTTGTGATATTGAGTGCATTGAGTAAAGGGTTAAAGAAATTATAGCTTTTGACATTAGCTCGTTTCTGACTTTCAGTGAGGGGCCAAAAGCTATGTTTCTGAGGCAAAAATAAACATTTTCAGTTATTCAAGAATTGTATATGCACGTATTGTCTTCTATTTCATTAGGTAAAGATTGAAGCAATATGCATTTAATGGGCACCCTCCTTCTCTGTAATTACTTATTATGCAGCAGAACAGTGCATGTTGGAAACACAAACCCCGTACATGTATTACTTTTGTGTATTCATAAGAAGAATAACGAATAACTCACTAAAAACTTTACTTCCAGGCAAAGAAGCAGTATGGTAGGCAGAAAAAGGCAGCCATCGCATTACAGTGTTATCTCAGAGGATGGAGGGTATGTTGTTGACTGTATAACTAATTGCCAGTTGTGTAAACAAAATATGAAAGGGAAATTAAACTCTTTGTTATAATAAGAGAAATTCGCCCACTTTTCTCAATCATTACATCTCTGTACTGTTGAATTTTGGATCAAAGAAAATTTAGTTTGAAAATAAACACCATAACAGTCAAGTAAAAAAGTTATTTTTATTTGTCCACATTTAATAGATAGAGGATATCTAAGCTGCTTTAGTGAATATCGGGAATTACCTCATGAGCGTGGATCTGAAAGTTTTATTTTTCATGAGCGCTTACGTGAATGAGAAATAATACTTTTAGGTCCACACGAATGAGGTAATTCCTGATATTCACTAAAATAGCATAGATTTTCTGTTTATTATATGCTATGTTGACATTTTACTGCAAAATATTCAGCCCAATTCGACTGCAAACAGATTCAAGACAATAACAAAGATCTGCTGGTCAGTCGTTCCTTCAAGGCGAGGTCATGTGCCGAAGTGTGATGTCATTTAGGAAGCTACTGAGGGATAATTCTCAATATCCATCAAGTTGATGGATATTAAGAAATTTCTTTTAGATAATTTGCGATAATTCACATACTGGCATATAATAAACTGAATTATGTACTGTTTGTCCAGATTTAACCCTTTACCCAACGTAACGGCCAAAACCGGCCAGGCGTCGTACGAACGTAACGGCCAGAACCGGCCAGCTGTCGTGCGAACGTAACGGCCAGAACCGGCCAGGCAAAAACGAAGTTCACTTCACTTTTCATTCCTCTCATTTTCAGGTTGTTTTTGCTATTATTTCGTCACAGTACATACATGGACATTGAGCCACATATTTGTAGGTTTAATTTCTTTTATTTAATCAGCAAAAATGTGTGTGATTATTTAATAATCAATAAAAATACTGCACTTGTTTGTTATTGTCTTTGTTGTTTTGAAAAAAAATGGCGTACGATAGCTTACAATTTCAGTCGACATCGATGTTTCAATCTTTCTGATAAAAATTGTCCGGCCTAAATCAGGTCCGTTGGTCGATAAATGTGTTTCAACAGTCTTTTTAAAAAATTTTTTTCTGTTTCCATCATCAAAATTGGATATTTTTTAAGAAAATGTGATGTAAATGTCGAACCGTTCCTATTCACGAATACATAATTCATTTTTGAATTTTTTCGTTGCAATTCATCAGATGGTTGAAGATGAAAAAATAAGAAAAGACACGATATAGGCGCGGAGAAAAAAATAATTTATGAACAAACAGTAGTTCAAACTGTCCCAAATCATATCTAACGAAGGCAAAGTAACCAGCAAACTTCATGAAAACTTTTAATGAATGTCGCGAATCATAATAAGAAAATCTCGAAACAATCAAACTGGGACACTGACTCGCGTTCCAGAGAAACTTGGACGTAGTATGGAAACGTACACACGTCACAATTGTCTTTCGATGACAATGAGTCGGTCCAACGTCAAATAAATATAACCGTGCTAAAATTATTCCCGTTGACGCCTCAGCTTATGGAATTCGTCTCATGATAGTTTTGAATTGGGTGGGGAGTGGCTAAAAAGAATTTCTTGGAAGAATGATTGATTACCAAGAAGAGGTCTGGACTTATCGCCGGAAAGACAGTTCGCCGGAACTTAAAAATTTTAATTTGGACAGTTCGCCGAAATATTTTTAAATTTTAAAAAAGACTTACCCCGTCTTAAAATCAATTTAAAAGTTCCACTGAGGATCCAATTTTAACTTGAAATGAAAGTTCAACTGAAGATTGGCCTCATGTTTTTTTTTTCCCTGTTTTTCTGCCAAGCCAAAATGCCAATTAATACGGGAACGGGACAACCCGCCTCAAGCCAGGTGGGACAACCCGCCCCAATGTTTCTTGACTATGATATGGGACTAGGATTGGATTATGAGTACTAATAACCTGTCATTTTACTTAATTATGATTGTATTACTGGTAATAACACGTGAATAATTCAGAATGAATTATCCACCTGTTGTTATTACTTAATAATAAATAGGCCTACGCGCCGGGATATAAAGGACAACCTTGACTGTCATTTGAATTATAAGGATTGGCCATGTAGTCATCCCAGTACTCTTCGATTTTCTTTGCTTGCAAAGTGTATCTCACTCGGGTGTCAGTCTCTAAGTCGGCTGCCGGCACTCTCAGATTGACTGCTTCTGAAGCCTTCATGGGGACTGGAACAAGTTTATAGAAATGCTGGTCGACAACAACGCAAAGATCATCCGGTATAATTCAAAGAGAAGCAACATGATGATTGTTAGCAGCTAAAAAAAACAACATTTATTGTCTTAGTTTTAAGGAAAAGAGATCAACGCTGTGATGAATCCATATCACGCTAAAACAACATGTCCTGTCATTTGATTTTTGCGCATCAAACAAATATCATTCCTCTTAGAGGGTACCCGACTGAAACAACATGTCTAAAACAACACGTCAATTCTGACTGGTGTCGACATGCTACCAATTGAGTTTAGAAGTATTATTAGTTTGATTCAGTTATTATGGGATATGTTAAGAGGATTGTGGATTGTTTTCGTTAAAATTGGATACTTTTCGATAAAAAAGTGAGTAAAAATCTTTTTTATATATTACCATCTCCCCAAATTTTTTGTAAAAATAGCAGAAAAAAAAATCGGATCAATGTGGATAATTTTCGATTAAAATTGGTAATTTTCGATAAAAAAGTGAGTAGAAATCTTTTTATTACCCCCCCCCCCCCCCCCCCCCCCCAAAAATTTTTTGTCAAATATAAAAAAACAAAATCGGGACAACCCGCCCCAAAAATAGGCCTGGGACGGGTTGTCCCTGATCCATTAATACTGGCGGTACATTCTTCTTTTTGTACCGGCATGGCATATGGCAGTGTGACAGTGTTTTGAAACAAATTTAACCGGCATGGCATGTCAGTGTTGTTACAACAAAAACATTTTCGGTCGATGGATGGCACAAATCGTTCAACATGGATACATCTACTTCTATTGAATTTTGCATCATTTGTGAGAAATTAGTCAAACCACGTAATAATGTCATAACCTGTGATAAATGGAATCATCTTCGATGAACTGTCTGGAAGATTTTGTCGAACTTTCCAAACTTTCGGCGAACTGTACAAAAATCCGACAAACTACACCAACTTTGGCGAAGTGTCCAATACTCCGACGAAATATCCAACATCCCGACGAATTGTCCAAAATTTCCGGCGGACTGTCCAAAGTTTTGGCGAATTGTCCAAACTTTCGGCGAAGTGTACAAAACGCCGACGAACTGCCGAGAAGGGAAACATTCGTTATTTTCGACCTGGGAAGATTCGGCCCAGGATCCTTTGTTTGTGATGATCATCGACTAATGTAAAGTAGAGCTGTACGTCCCACTGACAAGGCTTGAGAAAAATGGGGTGGGGTGGGGTGGGGGGGGGGGGGGTACTTCAATATTTTATACATATGAGTCGAATTCCTACAAGTGATGATGGGGAGATTTTGAAGTTGCAACATTAGAATCACGAGAGAGGCGTGAGTTGTGCTGGGGGTGGGGTATGTGTATGTGTGTACTGTTTTCGGGGGGGGGGGGGGGGGCACAAAGAAATCCGCCGTGTTAGTTGTACACCACTTGCTCCATGTTCCCATAAAATATCTCAGAAAGAAAAAAAGGTAAACTGCATTGACGTGAACAGCAGTTATGGTTCCAGGTCATACTTGCCCCCGCCAGTTTTCCCGAGTCAACTCGCCCCGATCGGGGGGGCGAGTTGACCCACATTTTGAGGGCGAGGTGACCGTGACCTGGAAATTTTTTTTTGGTGGGAGGGGGGGGGGAAGGTGGGGTAATTTTTTTTACAAAATTGGAGGAGGGGGAATTTTGTTTTGGTTAAATTGCCGAGAAAAACTGAAATTGAAAAAATAATAACTGAAGTACTTACCTTCAGAATTTTTAATCATCCTTTTAGAAAATCCAAGAATCAAAAACGTAAATCCTTTCATAGATAAACCCATGGAATAACAGGGAGCACATAAACACAACGTACTAACACCTTAAAGGCAGACGATACAGTGACTGAATGAAAAACAAATCTACAGAGACCGAGTTGACACGAATTACTCAAACTGAATAGCGGTTCTTCAAAAACATCTTTGATGAATTATTTTTGGTGTTAACAGTCAAGATGTTTGTTATTACAGTAATCACATACCAGTTGGTGTTTTTTTTTAGATTAATTGTGTGGCTGATTGCCTTTCATCATCATGTTTTCAAAAGTGTTGATTAGGCATAACTTTTATCAGCCGCCTGCCAAATTGTTCGAAAATTTATTCACAAGCTTAAATATGTTTTGTATAAATTGTTATTAATTGTGATGCCTTTTCTCTCTATCTATAACTTTTCTATTCTCTCTATCTATAACTTTTCTATATGAACATTCTCAAATTTTCTATTGCAACATTCTTATAAAGAAGACGCATGGAAATGGTAGACAAAGCGTAGGAGGAATTGGTGCAACGTACACAAGAAACCACCAAACACTAGGCAAGGATTGAAACAAGCTTGTCTGGCAGGGGACCAGTGTACATTTTATATAAATAAACATTTGAATAAAGATTTAACAGCCCTTTTAAGGGCTTTGAGGGTGTGTGTCTGTGAGAGGTTTTTTTTTTTTTTGTTTTTTTATTTTTATTTTTTTTTTGGGGGGTGGGGTGGGGTGGAGGAGGTCATTTGGAATTCCCGAAGGATAACCAGATACTCTCATAATCACATACGGCATCCTATCTCCCAGAAGGCTTGATGGATGACTCCCGGTTTTTCAAAACTAAACTGTTGGAGCTTTCTCCAATCCTTTTTTTTGTAATCGCTATGGTCATACCGGGGTCGGCTACCAAACCGGCGTTGCTGTTTGGTTTCTTTTCTCTTCTTCCGTTAAACTTGCCATCGCACAATTCAATATTACATTCTGGTGGGACTCAAACCTCTACCATCGCCGAGCTGGGAACCGAATAGAGCCCACTCTCTAACAGTTTTAATGGCGTTGAGGGATTGAGTATTGACAATCTAACAGTCCATCGCAAACTGCCGGAATTCTAACCGCGTGCATACCCCCCAGACTCCATTTGATGCAATAGGAAGCTAGGCCTGTGTGATCCAAGTGAATAAAATAAGTTTAACCGGTGCAAGGGATTTGTAAATTCTACATCGTCCTCTGCGCGCCTTCGGCGCGCTTAATAACCTTTCATTTCTTTTTCATTCATTCACTTTCCTGAACTCATGTGTAACCCAACTTTTATACTGTAATTTATATTGCAAAAATAATAAAATATATAGAAAAAATGACTTCGTAATATTGTTGTAAATAATAGATTAGTATTAAAATAAAAAAAAATGCTGATATAACTAGAGTTAAGTTTTTTTTTT
>CM062289.1:111300392-111466287 GCA_031216915.1 Pictodentalium vernedei | reverse complement strand
GGACCAAGACAACTCGGACCACTTTTGAAGACAACTCGGACCAACTTTGAAGACAACTCGGACCAACTTTGAAGACAACTCGGACCAACTTTAAAGACAACTCGGACCAACTTAATTAGATGAATTACAGACAATCTGTCCAAAGACAATTCGGACCAAGACAACTCGGACCAACTTTGAAGACAACTCGGACCAACTTTGAAGACAACTCGGACCAACTTTGAAGACAAGTCTGCCCAATTTTCAGGACAACTCGGACCACTTTTGAAGACAACTCGGACCAACTTTCAGGACAACTCGGCCCAACTTTTGAAAAAGTCTACCCAAGTTTGAAGACAAGTCGGACCAACTTTCTAGGCAACTTGGACTGACTCGGTGAATAATTCGGACCTGAATAGTGGACAAACGAAGATTCGGGTTGGTGGGGAAAGACACATAACAACCCGTCACGTTTTAAACGATTTATTAAAAACTGAGACATGACAAGTTGTCTTCAAAGTTGGTCCGAGTTGTCTTCAAAAGTGGTCCGAGTTGTCTTTGGTCCGAGTTGTCCTGATCCCAATTAGATGTCTATTATGAATTATGAAATTATCGAGAGAAAAAATTGTAACTTGCTGACTTTCTTTTATGCGAGTGGCACGTCGCTCCATGTTGCAAACGCACAACAGCAACAGAAAACTGCATTATGGGTATAACATCGACTTTCGCGATTTTTTAAAAATTGCTTCGGTTCGATTTCGGTGTTCTTGTACAGGGTCTTGCACCTCTTTGTTTCAATGACAGATAATAGGAATTCACGCCCGGAATTTCAGGAATCTAAATAAATGAAATGTTTTTTACGAGAAAAATGAAACTTTTAAAAAAAAAATGAATAGCAATACTTGTGGAAAGCACTGGCCGACTTTGGTCGTTTCGTTGGGAAAAAGGGTTAAATAGTTGTTTTTATTGGTACTTCAACGGTGCCATAGGGGAAGGGGCTAGGGTACCCACCCTCACTATTTTCTGACCCCCCCCCCCCCCCCCACACACACACCACCACCAATTGATCCGTTATTGATCCATTCATTGGTGATATTTGTGTATTTGTGCTGAATACAACACGAGCGCACAAAAGAGAGACTCCATGTCATTCTCCTGTCATGTTCACTCGATTAGGCATACACTTAGGTAGGTTAATATGTAATATGATAGTTACATACATGATAGGTCGTACTGATACACACGTCGGCATAAATTCGTGCCTTCAACAATGTGAGTTTTTTTAATGTGAATCAGAGTCCGGAAATCGCTTGAGACAAGATGAAATCAAAAAATTTTCACCAGACCCCACCCGACGGGAAGGGGAGTTCCCTCCCTATCTTAACGAATCGGGCCTGCGGCAATCGGCATCTCGACCTGTAACCCCCCCCCCCCCCTTCAAATCCAATTTGCCCCGCCCCCCAAATTTTCAGAATCCTGGCGCCCACACTGCCTTTAGCAAAGCACCTCTCCCAAATGTACCCACAAAGCACAGCGATTCTGAGATGTGTTACGTGTTCACTTTTGGTTGGTAAAAATAAGCCAACACTGGGATCTGGATGAACTGACTGATGGCATGATAGCCGTGTTATAAATTTCGGATTGAGAACTGACGTCAGCTATCCCATGCGTCGTGAACGGGTGAAGCCTGAACATTGTCCTCAACGATCTCCCGACAAATGCGGAAAAACTGCAAATAATTTACAATTTCATACGGTCATCCTGCTCCCTCACTTATTAACATCAACTGATTGGAAAGTCTTGTTCATTTAACGACAAGCACATCCACATCACCTGATTTTAAGACTGACGTAGTGTTGCGTGTCCCACAAGACTTGACATGAGAAATTATATTGTCCCATTCAGTATGAATTCACGACGTGGAAAGTGGATGTTTCGGCTTCTAGGGCACTTCATTCTTCAACCAAAAGGAGTTTTGCCAGCATGTGTCCATCTCGATCTTGTAAGGTTTTTTTTATTATGTATGTAATCCGAAAGGCGAAACAAAAAAAAAACCTTTTTCCATTTTTCAACTTGATAAGAGGCAATTCTTATCAGACCAGATTTTCTTATGGTTAGATTCGTCTACATAGATTTAATGAACTATTCGGACTATATTTCTGAAGGACTGGGTAAATATCACGAATTTGGTAAACAACTCACCCAAATAATAACTGCTCCATCGGTTAAGCCCGTTATTACTAGGTTTAGTTGACACACTTCCCGTGACAGGAAACAAAACTATTTGAATTCTTCAAGTTTCTCGGGGGATGGGGGGGGGGGGGGGGGGGGTGCAATTACATGTAGCTGCGTGGCTCATAACAATGCATGCCTAAATTTGATACGTCTGAGCATTTTTCCTTGAACACTAATTTTACCAAATTGGAGCTGAAAGTTATTTTCACATTTTACATCCAAAAAATGGGAAAGCGCATTCGTTAGTTCCTCATTCATTTCCTATGGACTAACGTTTTTACTTTCTCAACATCAAACAACAAACAAGCATATAAAAGAGTGTCGACTGCCTACTCAGCGCGTCGATAATCCCCCCCCCCCCCCTCTCCTGGACACACGTTTGCGTTTAAATATTTTGGATATGTACCTGGCAGAGTTTCTGCTGTCAAAGCTTGTTATCTCCCTGAATTTGGGTCTAGATACAAAACGCGGGGGGGGGGGGGGGGGGAGGGGGGGGGGTGGTGGAGGGGAACTCGTGGAGATCAAACCTTAACCCACTCACAGATCAGCCTGTCAAATGGCTTTGTTAAATAGGTTGAAAAATAAAATAAACAAAAAAAAAAAAAACAGATTAGTTTCGTCAATGCTGGTTGTGTAATAATGAAACAAACTCAGCATTTTATGAATCAATAAATGCTTTGACTTAATCAAATATTACGTTGAAATAAGCAAAAAAATATAAAAAATAAAACTCCCTCCACAATCACTCGATTGTTGGCCAATTTGAAATCAACCGGAAAGAAGAAAACGCGGCCAATTTCGTTGCTGTTCAGTGCCATGCGATCTGAACGTTGTCGTGAAAATGAGATGGCGTCGTTCGGGATTCCGTAGATGTCGACCTACTAACAGCGCACATCGGAGTTTTAAAATTTAACAATGGCAGCGAGACTGACAATTAAATTGCTGGAAGATTTCTGCTTTTTTTTCATTCTTTTCACAGTTCAATTATTTCCAAGTGTAGATTTTTATAAAAAAAATTTATTATAGAATTAGTGGGAAGAAATGTGAAAGACTTCAAATTGTTACTTATTTAACTTCACCAGGAATTGAATGGTACGAACCGGCTACAAAGACAACAAACAAAAAAACCCCCGATTAGGCTATGCCGAATGTGACAGATTGCCATGGGACTCCCGATTTTATCATTATTCATTATCATTTGCCACCATGTGCCATATTTTAATTTATAACGAGGGAAAGAAATCACATTTCGATTGATTTTTGCTTTCTGTATAATTTGCAAGAGATTTGACTTGAAATTCCTTCCATGAACAGACCGCAGTAACGAATGGGCTGGCTCGAATTTTCCACATTTTTTAACCTGCTTTGATGATAATTTGGACTTAATTTTTTAATGAATGCCAATTCCATACTTGGTAAAATTACACATACTTACCTAAATAGAAAATATTAGCCTGAAAAGGTATATTTAATGACTTTCTTCGCATGCTTTCTGTGAAAACCCGACATCTTTAACGATTTTGAATTTTCCCGGCAAATTCGTACTTACCATTTCACAAGGCTCGGCGGTCTAAATAAATCGCTCTAACAATAATAATAAACCCATTTTCTTTCAAGTTTCTTCATTTTTTGATTGTTTGGGATAAAGGCATAGAGAATGAACAACACAGAGACACACATAAATTTTATTTAATGGATATCTGACGATGTGGAAACCTGAAAAGAAAATTTGCAGTAGGCTGTTTTGAGAATTTAGTTTTTTTCATGACGTCGCGTTCGTTGACGTCGGTAAACTGGAGACTGGCGTGTTCGTAGTGAGAGTCAAAAGTGACATTGTCGCGTTGGGTAAAGGGTTAAGAAACTGAATTTTAACATCATTACAAGTGATCATCTGCTTAGAATTGTCAGAACTTATGGCCATATGGCCTTCTTCAGTGATTATTACTGACATTTATTATCTAGACGAACCAAAATCTTGTTTTTAACCAACAACAACATTGTGTTATGCACTCTGGTGGATTAAGTTATCAAGCTTTTTCTGACACAGTGTCATACTGGCTACTGAAAGTGTCATTAAACCTCAATAAGCAAAAACAAACAAATCAAGTGCCATTCATTGTGGATGCTGGGAGCGGTTGTAATGAAGAAATAATGCGAGCACTCTATTTGATTATATTATTTAGGATTGGGTTAATTTTAATCATGCCATTTGGTTTTGATTGTTGAATAAAATTGAAAGACAATTCACTTTTAGCAAAATTTTACATGCAAAATTATTCTGAGTCATTGGTTATCTACTTACTATGGTTTTTCAAAATTGCTGATGTAATTAAAAACTAGTTCGTTCTGTATTTTTTCCTTCATTCTGTTTTATTACAAACACTTCTAATTGAATAAACAAAGTTGAAACATTTGGAATGATAAAAAAGATCTGTTCCATTTTTCAGGCAAGAGTATTATTGGCTAAACTGAAGCATGAGAAGAAAGTACTACATGCTGTATTAGTAATACAAAACTATTACACCAGGGTGGCAAGTCAGGAAGGAATACAGGAAAAAAAATTCAGATCATTTGCTGGTCCAAAGATAGCCAGATTCTTTCAAATCGCTTTGGTAAGTATATATATATAAATGTCAGTGAATTTATTTTACTACATTGTATAATGATTAAAAAAATATGATAGATTCTGTTAACCCTTTACCCAATGCATACAATATCAAAATTTGGTATTTCAATTTTTTTGTTTTCAAATAAAATGTTTGGACTAGAAACCTGCCAGCTGAATCAGATTGCAAGGCACTATCTGTTCCGAGTATCGATCAAATCACTTCTGTGTATCAATGTTTCACGGCGCTGTTTACTTTCATGCATCAATGCAAGGTTGGAACGAGTGGAATTATCAGATTCTTATAAAAGCATACAATAAAAAGAAAATCTAGTGTTTTTGAGTGGATACTGAAAATTATCTCACTTGTGACGAGACAAATGGTAATTTTCGCTCGCGTAAGCTCTCGCGAAAAATAAACATTTGTCTCGGTCACTCATGAGATAATTTTCAGTATCCACTCAAAAAACACTAGATATCCTCTATATAGAAATTGAAGCAATGCAGCATTACTTAAATTTGCAATTAAAAAAAACCTTTAATGCCTAAAAAAAGTTCAAAATCTTTCTCAGGCCCCTTATGCAAGGTACTTTGGCTGCCGCATGCTACCCTTTTTATAACCAATGTAAACTTAAAAAAATAAAAATTAAATGGTTTATACCTGATATTTTATCCAAGTTAATAAAATTGATAAATTTGTCCCTTCTTGCAGTCAGGGGACAAAATTCACCACCTCCCATGCTATTCTGTAGATTATAAGGCTTAAAACATAAAACAAACCAAGAACATGAACATTTGATGGCAAAGAAATAATTACAAAAATAAAAAATTGCTGCCCCCCTGCCTCCCCCCCCCCCCCCCCCCCCCCCCCCCCCCCATGCAATTTTACAAAAAAAAATGGCCTAAGAAACAGAAGATCTACTTTGTGGGGGCCTAATGTAGCAAAAATTTTCAGATGATGTGACATTGTGAAGAGATAAATGGAGTTACCTGAAAGTGATCGGAAGAATTCAAACAGAAATACAACTTTGTGACCTCATTTCTGAATACACGATGGTAATTATTTTACCTTCACTTCCATCCTAAAGAGTGACCACCGGGAACAAGAACTGTGCATTGTTCTAACAATAGCTGGGCATTATTAGAACAATAATATTTTGTATTATTTTAAATAAAACCCAAAGCTAAGTTTTTCTTCTGATAAAACCTGTTTGTCAGAAACAATATACAGCTAACCACATCCTCTCGTCAAGGAAGATAAATAATCAGATTGTTTGGATATAAGGACAATAAAAAGATAATGCATGCATGCTTGGTTCATTTACAGTAATTTCTTCACTTAGCCTTCTTCAAAATACTAACAAGGGGTTTGGGGGGCGGAGGAGGAATCACAATAAATTCATCAAACCTGTTAACAGAAAAAAAACAATGGCAAATAATGTACACAACCTTCATTTCATCATTCTAGGAAAACAGCTTATGTTGACTGTCAAAAATGAGAATGCAATCTGTGCAGTCTTGTTAATTTCTGTGAATGATTGGTTAGCTAGATCAAGATTGATGAAGCTGCATGCCACTTTTGAAAAAGTCAATAAATTCTCGCCTTCACATTTATTTATTTAATCAGAATAAGCACTTTCATAAAAATGAGTGAATTTCTGCAAAATGGAAATTGTGGTTCCATCAAATGGTCAACCTTTTTTTCCAGTTTGGTGGCTTATTGTCCCTTTAAGAAAACAATTGTTAAAACCTCAAGTTTTATTGCTAGTATGGTTTACCTTTTAACTTTTTACCTAACATAACTAGTGTATGCAACTTGCAGGAAGAAATCTCAGCTAACTAAAAATTTTCATTTTTTCTCCTCAAAAACATAGCTTATGACACCTCCTTGGAATGAGTACAATCAGCCATTCACTGGAGGGGTCATAAACTACATTTTGGAGAAAAAGGATAAGATTTGGATGGCAAATTTTTGAATATCATTGATTAGATACAACCATTATGTTACCGTGCAAGGGTTAGACAGTCGTGATGCTTGTTTTTTGTTTTTGTTATTCCCTCCAAAAAATTTCAGGAGGATATAGCCGTATGGTGCTGTCTTTCTTTTTTGTCCATCTGTCCATCCATGTAATTGAAGTTCTCCTTCACCAATCAATACCAAACTCGACATGTGGGTTGGGTATGATTCAATGAAGAACCTTATATGATTTGGAGACATGCCAAGGGTCAAAATCACAGTGACCTTTAACTTACAAATTTTCTTGGTTTCTGTCCTCTAATTAAAATTTTGATGGGCCTGTGGAAATTAAACTTGACATCTGAACTGGGTATGATGAGAACAAAAACTTCATTTATTTGGGGTCATTGTGCCAAAGGTCAAGTCCACAGTGACCTTTAACTTACAAATTTTTCTGCCTTTCTCTCTAAAGTTCTGCTGGGCTGATGGAGATTAGCCACCCCCTGGGAGCCAGCTCTAGTCAGATGTAGTTTGCAACCTCCATATTGTGCATGATTTCCAGATATATGCATGGTGAGGTGTGAAGAAATTGAAAGTAAGGTCGGTCATTCACATGATATTGAATACAGATCTGTAGAAGATGAAGTCTTTCTCATGAAAATATTTGATTGTAAAGTGTTTTTTGGTCTGGTACTTTTTATGCTGAACATTTGCATACAAAGCAAAGATACCAGTTTGTTATTCTTTTTTCATTCCAGAGAAAACGGTATTTATTGAGACTGAGAGACAACTTACCACCAATGTCACCCACTTCTGATCTCTGGCCAAACTCTACACCATTATTCAAAAAGGTTCATGGAGAATTGAGGACAATACACCACAGATGGCGGGTAAGTTTGTCATGCATGATTTTGTTTCACATTCTTCCAGGATATAATGCATGAATTGTGCTGATATATCAGCTAAAACCTATTATTTTTAGCCTGGCTTTTCGATGTCATCCATTTTGGGTGCTAAAATGGTAGAAACTTGGTTACCGAATCGGAAATTTGTCAAAAAATATTTTGAATCTACAAAAAGTTTGGGGATTTCAGTCATGTCTCTCAGTAGTTGGCTAAAAATTGGCCTTTCTTTTAGTATAAAGTATGGCAACATTCCATTGTTTTATCAAAGCAACAAAAATCTGTTGAAAACATTTTAGTAGAGGTTTTAAATTTATGGTTTAAATCAACCACAAAAACGATGAAAATTGGGCCACCATGAATAAAGATATTGACATTAAAGCTCTTTAAGTACTTTGTCTGTTGTTCCTGTTATGAGTATGAGTATCTAGGGGTAAGCATAAATATAACGGGAAGAGGGGTGTACAGAAATTACTATGCCAAACTGATTCTGAAGGGGAAAAGAATTCTGAACCAACTAAAACTTTTAGGGAAAAATAGTTTCAATAAGGTCTTTGTGGGGAAAACACTGTGGGAGAGGGTGGGTTTACCAAGTATAACGTATGGCACGGACGTGATTCCATTAAACCAAACCGTTATTAAGAAGTTGGAAAGTACTCAGAATGATGCCGGCAGATGGATAACAGGGTCGAGTAATGCTGCAGCTTTGGAAGCAGTAAGGGGGGAACTTGGGGGATGAAAATCAAGGACAGGGTAGATTTGGGAAAACTGTGTTACTTTAACTACTTGAGAAACCTGCCTGACAACCGGTGGTGCAAATTGATGCTCGATACCATTTGGAATTCTAATATAGAAACGGGGTGGTCAAAACATGTGAGGGAACTAATGGACAATTACTTTATAGAGGTCACAAACATAGAAGTAGGAATGAAAGAAGGCAAAAGGTTTGTCAAAGAGAGAGTCATGGAAGATTGCAATCGAAACTGGCGAGCAGGGGTTAGCGTGAAAAGATCACTGCAGGGGTTACAATATAAAGAAAAGCCAGCTTTTGAGAAGTACCTAGATGGCACCTTTGGAGGGTCACTGCTGTTCAAACTGAGATCAAGATCACTGGAGCTTCGGGGAAAAATTGGGAGAGATGGGGAAAAGGGATGCCAAATGTGCCACTCTGGAGTAGTGGAGACCCTGGAACATTTTCTCTTGGAATGCCCACAGTATATACCTCATAGAATAAAATTTACTGGAAGAATAATGCAGAAGTGGGGTGAAGAAACAAAGGATAGATGGCTGAAGGGGGACACGAGGGAGAGGGTAGGAATGCTTATTGAAGAAATTGAAAAAGAGGAAGTGAGGGACACTATTAAGCAGTTTATATCTGAATGCTGGGAGGAGAGGAGGGGAAGAGGGGGTGGGGTGCAGGGGGAATGATGGCCTTCTCGTATGAGGACCGCGACAAATCAGCGGCTGGCCAAAGAGTTATTATTATTATGAGGAAGGTTTTATACAAAATTTATTATGCCCCAAATCAAATAAGTTGAAACTTATTGGGTATTAAGAATATGAGTCAAGGTCACTGAGGTCACTTAGGGGGCATTTGAAGCTGCCAGAACTTCTGATAGTTTGTCATGCTCACCTTTTAGGCTTGGTATGGTATATCAGCTTGTTTTATATCATTTGAGATAGTTATTAACACGTTTTTTTTTTGTTGGCATATGCAATCCATGGTATTGGTGGAGGAGGTATATTCCACGCTTTGTATTGCTCTTGTTATATCCACAAAATATTTTACAGTGCATGAAGTACCGAAGGTTATTTGACCAGGCACAGAGGCACAAGATGTTTGAAAAAATGACAGCAAGCGATCTTTTCAAAGGAAAGAAAGAATCTTACCCTGAAACGTAAGATATTTTAATTACAAAGATTAATTTTATTTCAACATATAAAATATTTGTGAGGATTTGTGGCTGCATGTTGTGTTGACTATGGATCAACAGTAGTGGGGTTCACTAGGGTTCATGAATGGCTAATTTCCTGTGCTTTGGGCAAAGCAATTTGAAATTCTATAATGGAAATCACTTTTTTTCCCTTTGGTGAATTAAGCATTAAGATTGCAGGACAGAGTGCCCATAGGATAAAATGTCCTCAGTGAAAATGCAGGGGTGGACAGAATGCCACCAGAAAAAAATCCACTCACTTCTATTATGAAGATAGAAAGAAATATAGTATTCATAAAATGCTGCTGTGAAACTAATGACATTGGAGTTCATGGTTTTAGTGTTTTTTTGTCAATTGTTACAATATCATTCTTACTATCAAACCAGATAGAAATTGGTGTTTTTATTATTATTTTGTTTGTAAATTCAATAAAAATCAATTAAACCAATTGATATATTGTCCCTTGAGTGGCACAAGTTGCTATGGCACCCTGTACCATTTAATGAACAATATATGAGGCTCGTATCATCAGAGGATCATTCAGTCATTTAATGCTGGAATGGGATTGAGGGCTTTTTATCCTAAGGACATTCTGTCAACCCATGCAAATTCACTGAAGGCATTTTATCCTATGGACATTTTGTTCTAGGACATGTCTAAGGGCATTTCGTCCAGATACAGAGCATTAAATCTCCTTTCTGCCTATGAATTTATTGTTGTAAATATTTCCTAAATCTACATTTTAACTATCAAAATATTTTATTTTTCTAAGGCTTCACAGCTTTGAAGACAAACTTGCAGTATTTATTCCAAAATAACTAAAAAATGTTCATTATGTTTTTGCTCTCAACACATAGCTGATCACAGAAATGAGATTTTTCATTTCTTTTTTTTTATCTGATGTTAGTTTATTATCCCCTGCCAAATCGAAGTTTGTGGGGGATCTAGCAATGGAGTATGTCTATTCAGCCAGCCATCCATCCATAACAAGTTCAGACCTCTGTATCTCAGTCAGTGCATGTTGGATTTGAATGATCTTTTGTATGCTGATGGACCATCATTGGGAAAAGGATATTCACAAGTAACAGGTTTTGTCCAATCATTTTTTCTAGGGTGATGGGCCTTTTTCAACTTAGAAAATTAAAATTTTTATGATTTATGGTCTGTACTGGGGATACCGGTGACTTTGCAAAACATTTTTTTCAATTGCTAATTTTTATTTATTTCTTTTACATTACCTGAAAATGATCTTTCTGACTATTTTCATGTAAATTCAAAGACATAAAAATGTACAAATGGGCAGGTTGGAGGTAGTAAATAAACTTTTGGAAAATATACTGGACATGCAATACTGGTAGATATCTAACTGAAACATATCGTACACATTTCTTGTGGGAGGATATAAAATATAATTATGATTTGATTACTTATTCAGTTTTACATTTTGTGGTGCCGAGTTTCACAAATAATAAAAAAAACATGTTTTTTGATAAATCTGTTCTTCCACCCTTCCTCAAGAACAATTGAAAGAGCACTTTTGGCTCCCCCAACAACAATGAAGAGGTGTAGGGGGTTTTCTCCTGGCCCCTCTTATTAAAAGGCACATCTCATCTTCTTTTAACTCTTAAAGCCCTACTTCCGAGTTTGGGCAATTTTTACTACCTCAGTACAGATGCTTCACAATGCAGTCTTAAGGTAAACTTGAAAGGTGCATTTGACATATATTGGCCGTTGTGTCAGGCGGCCTGACTCAGGCCAGAATCTAAACTGTTGTTGTGAAGCAAAAATGTATGAAAAATCTCAAGCCTTTTGGGACATATATTTTTAGACAAAAATACTTGATTTTCATGTGTTCATTTGGAACCATTTTGGTGGAGTAGTGTTAACAAACGACGCCTATGGTTTGGCAATGGTCAGTGTGTGTCCGGGTGGGCATCCTCTCACTGTTAGCACAATAACTAGCACAAACGTTCTCCAGTTTGATTAATATTTGCAATACAGGTCTTTTGCAAAAATATCTCAAGTGAGTGCGAAAACTGGCCCTGCCTGATTTTCCTTTATAGAGTTATGGGTCTTAATTAGTCAATTTATACAAATTTTGAGCTCGTTTGCAGAATAACTTGAACAAACGTTTACCGATTTAACTAATATTTGCTGTACAGGTCTTTTGCAATAATGTCTAAAGCGAGTTTGAAAACTGGCCCAGCCCGATTTTTTGTTACAGAGTTATGGGCCTTAATTAGTCAATTTTTATGAATTTTGAGCTTCTTAGCACAATAACTTGAACAAATGTTCTCCAATGTGACTAATATGTGCCATAGAGGTCTTTTGCAATAATATCTCAAGTGGGTTTCAAAAAACTGGCCTGGCCCAATTTTTCGTTACAGAGGTATGTTATGGGTCTCAATTAATTTTTACAAATTCTGAACTTATTGAACAAAGGTTCCAGATTTGATAACCGGCATATGATTGATAACCTGGTTATGGACATGCAACACTCTCCAATTGCCACCACAACTTGATGCCTGTATCCCTGATGTGCATCTCTTCTTTCAGTTTATTTCACTTTATTTTATAAGACAATAAGCTGATTCCTGTTTTTATCTCCTATTTGTATGAGATTCATATGACCCATTAACAAAAATGTTACTGGTACCCAGATAGCACAGATAGCCCACATTGTGTAGTTTACATGTTATTGTGGTGGTCAGTTCTCTGGTGCCAACACCAACTCTGATAATCACTTACTTGAAAAGGGGGGCGGGGTGGCTCAGTAGGTAGAGATGCAGGCTGCAAGCCGAGAGGTCCTCGGTTCGAATCCCACCTGCGGCAACCGCGTTGTGTCCTTGGGCAAGACACTTCACCCCCATTGCCCATGTGGGGGCACAATGACGCCGTGTACTAAGGCGTACTGCACGTCGATGGTACGCATGTCTTCAACCAATCTAATCCTGCCTGTGCAGCAGTGCGGAGTTACGATGTTGGGGAGCTGGCAGCTGCTCGTCGTTGCTCGGTGGTTCTCTCCGGGTACTCCGGCTTCCTCCACCCGTAAAACTGTCACGGTCATGATTAGCCTTTGTGCATAAATATGTGACCTTAAAACATCAATAAATACATAAATAACTTACTTGAAAAATAATTTCTTTGGTATTAAGGATGACAAGTGGAGTAAGAAACAAGAGAAAAATCACCCATTAGCTCATATAATCATGATCATTCATTCGTTTACTATTTTTAAATAATTTGAAAATTATTGGCACAAAACGTGGGAAGCTGAAGCTACTCCACACCCCATCCCCTCCAAAACCCTCAATACCACCCCAGCTCTGCAGCATACCATTCAGAGGTGGATAGGCCATATGGTTCACTGGGAAATTTCCCAGTGGGATTCCTATTATTTCCAAAACTGAAGCAGCCCAACATCTGTTGATGCATGAAATTTCTTGAAAATGCCCAAAAGGCAAAATGGATCTGATAGCATAGTCAGCAGGTATATCAGATGGTCAATAACTGGGGTGAGGGGCCCTCTTGATTTTGAAATATAGAGCCTTTTCTTTTGAACTATCAAACAGCTGAAACACATATACACTACGAGTCGGAAGTAGTTGTAGGAACAACCGCGGTATAATCAGGAATCGAAACGCGGTTGTAAACTTTCAATAAACGCGTTCATCGTTTTTTTCGCGGTTATTCTCCAGGAGTATCGTTTGACAGTTCGTTTCTGTTCCCGGTTGTAAACGAAGATAAACGCGTTTATCCTTTTTTCTGGTTATCCTCCAGGGATATCATGTAACAGTTCGTTTCTGTTCCCGATTGTAAACGAAGATAAACATTCATCCGTTCGGCAAATAACGAGCATTGGCACATGTGCTTCAACTTGAATGTACAAGAGCAAACTAAAAGAAAAGACAGCAGCACAGAAATCGCATGCATAGCATGTACATGTAGCTATTTTATCTCACAAAAATTCTCTCCAAACATCTCTCCCCATTTATCACTTAACACCATCCCCCGCCCCTTACAAAAACCACCACTTTGTGATGTGCCCCCCCCCCCCGGGCCCCCTCCAACCCCAGCCCCCCAAAATGCCAATTGCCTACCTATTAGTTATATTCACGGACGAGGTCACCTGAACCACTTGCTGGCTAAAAAATAGCTAGCGCAATATGGAAAATTCGCCATTCAAATTCAAAACGACATGAACATAGTTATCCATCAACTGTCCCTTCCACCAACTCCCAATACCCCATTTCACGAGTCTTCTCCGGCCTCTATTGCGCCATTCACCAAAACTCTGGCGATTAAATGCCCTGAAGTTTCCAATTTGATAGAAAAAAATACTTTCTATTTCATCGCCGCAGTCTTGTCTTAAATGACTTGATGCCGTAATACGCTTAGCTACGTCGGATGTCATTTACCACTTAATAAAGGCTTCGGTGCCCCTGTATATGACACCCCACCCCTCTCCTCTCCATGCACACCCCACCCTCTCATTCTGAACTCTGAAGGACTAAGGACAGTTCCAAACATAACACATGCATGTGCAAACCCCAGGTTTTTACATGTACCTCCCCTATCATATGGATGTCAGTTTGAGGTAAATTGATATTCTGTTTGCTTTCCTTCATTGGACGAAGATGTTTATGTGATAAAAAAAAAACATAATGAGTTTTAGTTATTTATTCGCCATAATATTTAAAAAATGTGCCAATTTCTAAGGGTAGAGATTGCCAAAAAAATAACGCACATGTCGATTGAACGTGACAAGATCGTTGCTCGACACATGCGCCTGGGAACAAAGACAATTCGTCCCTATTCAGTTTGACCCATATTCTGCAAGGCTTTCACTTGAATTTTTCATTTGAAATAATGAAACAAACTGAGTTTCTTCATCTAGAGAACTTGTCCCCTCCTCCCACTCTCCCTGAAAATTTTGCCATTGCATATTGCGAGCGTAGTGGCACCCTTTTGTCAGATTCCACCCCAAACATGCACAGAATAAGGGTGTTTGGGTTGAGGAGTCAGTATTGTCGTTTCATCCCATTTTCTGTAACACTTGTTTGCAGAGTTTCTCATTTGGATCGTAGATTTATCAGTGAAAATAACATGGTCGACGTTTTCTGAGTTTTATACAATACTTCCATTGTACATTATACAAAATGTTTCAATGTCTGAGTGCATTTAGATTTTAACGCCAACATTTTTAAAAAATGTCAATCATTTAAATGCAGCAGATCTCCTTTTGCCATTCAAATAGTGCAAATAGTGGGTAGTTCAGATAAAAAGGAAAAAAAAACAATGGAAAAAGCAATCTTAGAATAGCAGTAAGCGTCCCTCTTTCGTGTTTCCACAGGTGGTTAATTACAGTAGTTTGTTTTGTAATTAAACTGGTGGCAATTAGACACTCACCGAAATTGGATTAAGAGCCGGGCATACAAATCAATCAGCTTCCTTTTATTGTGCAGGCCTTCTGAAGTTATTGTTTACAAAAAAAACAATGCTCTGGATCTCACAATGCACCCCGAAAAGTAATTAAGTATTCATGCAATTGAATTAAATATTTTGAGAATGGCATTAATTAATCCATTCCCGACTTGTGTATTGTTTCCCGACGCTCTGCATTTCTTCAGTTCAGTGTACTTACAGTGACATTTTATTCTTTTCACAGTCAATAGCAGCCATACCTTTATTCTGAATTCATGACACATTTGAATATTGAAATTCCATTGCATCTTAATACGAATGCTTATCATTTCGAGTCGGAGGATTTTGCGAGAGCGTGGTGAGAGAAGGGGAGCCCATCGGGAAGAATAACATGTTTGAGCCTTTTACCCGATCCAGGTATCGACGAGATGGGGGCGAGTACAAGAGGAAGCACCCCTCACTTGATGTGTGTGTGTGTGTGTGGGGGGGGGGGGGGGGGGGGGGGGGGGGGTTGCCCCTGAAACAAATGTGAAATTCAAGACAAAAAAACTCAATTTCCTTGACTGAGTCTGCTTGTGTCCATAATTTATAAGTCGTGAAGGGCATCAATAATTAAGCCACATGACCGGAATGGGGGGACGACTAAAATGGGGGGGGGGGGGGGTATGTACTCCCCCCCCCCTGGCTACACCACTGAAATGCCCTCACGAAATATATTTTTTTAAATTATTTAAAAAAAAAATGTTGCATCCCTCTCGACAATGAGCCTGTGGAGGAAGTTTCAGTATGCCCACTCTCACCCCGCAATCTCTTTGGTGCAATAGATAAATGTCTACATCTGTAGAGCAGCACTCTTTGCTTCCAAGGGTTCCCGACAAGGATGTGTATTTATTTAAAATCATGGTGTGTGTATGTACTCCTCTAAGGTTTCTCTTGGAATGGAGTATTTTAAATGGAACTTGGTTTCAACTGCATGCAGGTCCGAACTTAGGTGGGCAGAAGATGTCTCGTGTTTTGTACAGAGCACGTGTTCAGACGAGAATTAGCATTTTTGTGTTTAGCACACAAATAAACAAATTAAGGCTGGAACCATTCTTCGTTGTTTTTTTTCTGTTCGATGATCATTTAATTTTTAACGTGCATTATCCCAACAAAACATATTTCATTAGATTAAATGGTCATTCGCACATTTCTTCAAATGTTTATTCACCACAAAACAACCTCCTCACAAACATTTAATTCGAGTATATTTGGCTTTTGCACTGGTGAAAAACACAGTAGCCCACACGTTATTCATTTGAATTTCCTTGTTACCTGGCATGCGAATTAATGTATTAGTAAAAAGTTTGCCCGTGTAGTGGAGATTCAGGAACCAATGCATCAGTGAACTTAACCCACGCCTGGGAAACTCTTAGTTGAATAACGTTTAATTTTGAAGTTCTGTATTTTTCTTGGATGTGGTTCAGACAGTAGATGTGTGCGGGTTAGTATGGTAACACTGGGTGGGCAGTAAAAAATTACGAAACATTACTTCTGCTTTATGCTAAGGTGTTGTTCATGACTCCTGTGGTGAAGATAAAGGGGATGGGGCGGAGGCCCCCCCACCAGAAGTTTTGTCGGAGAATTTTTTGGGGAACATTTTTAGGCGAATTTATGCCTAATAACATTAAAATGCTGGCTTTGGGGATAAAAACATGCCATTTTGGGTAAAAAAGACCAATTTTCAGTACATTTGCAGTAAACAACAGATTCTTTCTGTTTGTTTGGGTTTTTGTTGTTGTTACACTGTCGGAAAAATTTGGGCTTGCCCCTCCGCCAGTGAAAAGCTGTCTACGCCACTGCATCACTCATCGGTCACTCAGATACGCTTTGGAAAGTGAAAGTGGTGTTTTGATAGAGGATAATTTTTTACGTGTGTTGGAAAAACGTGTTATTCTCTTCCATTAAACTGTGACAGATTATTGGGCATGAGAGGCAAAGAATACTGGGTAGTGGGACAGAATTTTTCATCAAGAAATAAAGCCCAACAATGTGTTGTTGAATTTGTAGTTTGTTGTGATCCAGATGCAGCGGTATTGAGATTTTGAAGGCTTTCTTTGCCTTTGGTGGGCCGACTTAAAAACTCGCGACCGACAATAACACTGAAAAAATATTTTCAATTTGACTTTTAACTTGTTCAAATATACAATGGATTATGCATTATATTCACATCAGATGATTTTTCAAGATAATTTGGGCCACTCGTTGTCGCAGTGATCAGATCCATACGTTATTTATTAAATATTTGACAGTCTGCAGTATGACATGCGAAATTGGAAATTTTGTACTAAAAGGCAGACAATGGACAATATTTCGAATGGAATGACGTTCTAAATTTTTGATTGCTCGACTTGAGCATTGCAAACGCCAACAACAGATTTTGGATTTTTGCTTTACATGTGTATAGATCGTATCATAAGTGATTGTTGGTATCGTTTGTTTGAGTTTATGACTGAATGCCACAATGCAGTTTCATCAAAGCTCACGTCTCGTTTCTTCCCACAAGACTAACACTATCGTTTATTTACGTTTCGCACTCCGGTCGCAAACGATCGGCAACCGCGGTTATCGTTTTTATTAGTGGCACGGAAACGAAACTCACGTTTTTGTGTAGTTTATAACCGCGCACAAAACCGCGAGATAATTGCGGTTTACCTACAACTACTTCTGACTTGTAGTGTAAATAACTATGAAATTACCTTTTGGACCAGTGCATTTCAGCTTTCATGTTTAACAGTTCAGAAGGGCACAAAATGCTCCACATTTCAGAATCAAGATAGCCAGCAGCATCATTAACCCATATTGACAGAAAAAACTCCCAGTGACACTTTGAACAAGTTTACGATAATCTCATTGGAAAATACACGTCTCATTTTTGTTTTCTGTTTCTGTTAAGTTACTTTTATTTCTGTTGATCGTTCCTTGTTGAAATTTGTTGCTGTATTCATCTTTATATAATAAGATGGGTTACATTGTTTTTTTATATAAATTTTGTTTCCTCAATATGCACATATTTTGTCAGAGGGTGCACAGAATCTCCTGCATAACACCTCTCAGCATTGCGACCTTCCACTTCCAAAACTTACTCAGAATGCCATCAAAATGCCCTGTTTATGGTTTGCCATTGATCGCTCAGTTGCAACGAAACAGCATTATTTAAATTAAAAAATTCTCTCCCATCGGGTCTCCAGGTTCCATTTTTTGCCAGATGAGCAATGAATATGATGCATAGATGCCATTGAAATGCTGTGGGCCAAACCATGGTCAGCCAGATTGGTTCCCCCTCCCTACCCCTCTGGTGGTGCGATCATTTTTGCTGAATGAGCAATGAATATGATACAAAAATGCCATCAAAATGCCCTCTCGAATAATCAAACTTTTATCCTCCGAGGCCTCATGGTGCATTTCTCAGAAGTTTTGTTTTTTAACCTATCAGGCCTATGCCTCCATTGTTTTTGTGGAAATCTACTCTATCCATATAATATATGCCAAATGGCTGTTGAATATGTGTTTACCTTTACAGAGTGCCTGTTCCTTTTAAAGGAATCTATGTAAACATCCAACAAGATCCAAAATGGAAAAAATTACTACAGAAGGCTTCAAATTGGATTGCAGATGAAAAGATCATATTTACAGATACTATCACAAAAATCAATAGAGCAAATGGCAAGGTCTGTAACATCCATCTGATTTATTGAATCCCTACTTTTAATATGAAAATAAGTTTTTTTTGTTGGTATGCAGTTCAAATACTTAACTGGTTGAGTGCTAGAAGCCACTATCAGGGCTTTAAAAAAATGAGGGTACCAGAGCAAAAGCTAACATTTTCCTTGCTCATGTTTCATATTCAGTTAAACACAAAGAAAATTATGTTTATATAAATTTGTTTTATCACAAATTATTGAAGAGTGCCTGTGGGCACTCTTCAATAATTTGTAATAAACAAATTTTGATGAATATATTCAAACCACCAAAAATAATGTAGCACTCAACCAGTTAACTAGTGAAATGACCAAATCAACCAAGCTTTTTACACATATTTCCCATGCCATAGTTTTTTAACCTTGTTGGAATGTGCTGAGGTTGCAGGAAAAGACTATAAACTATAGCTTAGAATCTAAAAACGATATATTTCAGATTTTAGTTATTGTGAAAAAATGATTGGAACTGTTGTCTTTAACCCTTTATGCAACACGACTGCCAAAACATGACCAGCGCCATTGACAAAAATCATTGAATTTTCATTATTTTTTGCCTCAAAAACATTTTATGACCCCTCATTGGAACAATCCCATTGAGCGCATTCTGCTGTGGGGGCATAAGCTATGTTTTTGTTGCAAATATGGGAAAAAAATTTGTTATTCAAGAATTTTTTTGCAGGTATTATCTGCCTTTCATGTCAGGTCAGGTTAGATAAAGGGTTAATAATAATAATAATAATAATAATATACACATTTATATAGCGCCAAAATTATAGTTCAGAAGATATAGAACCATATTCTAAGGCGCTGTACATGTAACTGAGCTCGTGCAAATATACAAACGGAATATATACAGTATCTTACAGTCCATAACATCACTTATAGGCTTTTTGAAACAGGTATGTTTTGAGATCTTTCTTGAAAAGGTTGACATTTGACAGTCTTTTTAGGTGTTCTGGTAAATTATTCCACAAGTGCGGGCCAGCAAATGAGAATGACCTATCTCCAAATGTCTTACATCTATGTTTTGGAACATGTAGTAGCATTTTACCATCGGACCTCAGGTTATATTGACACACATTCTTGGTATTAACTGGTAGAGTGCTAAATTATTCTTAGTGATCAAAATTTGTTCACGTATCCTTGCATTGTTACAATTTATGGGAGAGTGCCTATAGGCACTCTCACATAAATTGCAACAAGGCAAATCCTTCAAGACTAAATAAGTTCACTTCAAGGATAATATGAAGTACATCCACGGAATTTGAAGTCTTTAAGATGGGTTACCTGCACTTCAGATTAAAGCCCAAATATGGGCTTCCAGCACTCTACCAGTTAAGGAGTTCTTCTAAGTAGGCTGGTGACATGTTTTGTGTCTTAAAAACTAATAAAGTTTTTAAAATTTTTCTGTACTTGACTGGCAGCCAGTGTCCCTCAGAACAGGAGTGATGTGTTGTGATCGTGATACCCTACATACCACTCGTGCTAATGCATTTAGTACCCTCTGCAGGTGAGAGTAATGATATTGTGGAAGGTTGAACAGTAAGGCATTACAATAATCCAAATGTGAAGTTACAAAGGCATGAGCTAGGGTTTTTGTGGAGTCTTTCGTGAGGAACTGTCTTATCTGTTTAACTTTGTATAGACCCCTGAAAGCCTTATTGCACATATTTGTAACATGTCTGTCCATAGACATGGTAGAGTCGAAGAAGGCACCAGGATTACGTACACTGTTACTTGCACTGATACCGCAATCTCCTACCTTCACTGAATTGATGTCAACTTTAGTGAGTTGCTGTCGTGTACCAATTATTAGGAATTCAGTCTTATCATCATTTATCATTAATTTGTTTGAAACCATCCAAGTGCAAATGTCCGAAATACATGATTCAATAGTTTCTAGAGCTTTAGTCTGATCCTTGATTGATGGTCGAAAAGAGAGATAGACCTGTGTGTCATCAGCATAACCATGGATGTCAGGCAGGTGAGATTCAATGATGGTGAACATTTTTGAAATATAGAATAGAAACAGAACAGGACCGCGGCAACTGCCCTGTGGGACTCCACATTCAAGATGGAAGTCTTTTGACAGATTACCATTTATTGATACACGCTGCTGTCTATTCTTGAGGTATGATGATAGCCAGCTAGCAGCTACACCGAAAATCAGAATTGTCAAAAGCAGCACTAAGGTCTAAAAGAACAAGCAATGTTACCCTTTCAGACTCCATATTAAGGAGGATGTCATTCTGAACCTTGATTAATGCCGTTTCAGTCGAATGAAATTTTCTGAATCCAGACGTGTTGGCCGGTAATGGAGCATGCATATCACTATGTAACATTAGCTTTTCACACAGCTTAGAGACGAACGGTAAGTTACTCACTGGTCGGAAGTTTTTAAACACAAGTTCCACACCTTGTTTCTTCAGAAGAGGATTAACAATTGCTATTTTCCACTCATCAGGCACATAGCCTTCTAGCAGAGACATGTTGATCATTTTTTTGATTACAGGAGCCAAAGAGTCTACACATGATTTGACAATAGATGTTGGCATTGGGTCAAGTTGACATGAGCCATTTGAGGATTCTGTTATTAATTTGGTTACCTTGTGGATTTCTAATGGTCGAAAAGTTGAAAGCTCTTTTTCTGATGGTCTCTGTTTGATGTCAATTTTGTCCACATTTATGTTCTGAATTTTTTCCTGAATTAATTTTATTTTTTGGATGAAGAATTCGCCAAATTGATCAGCTAGCTTTGATAGCTTATCGCGTGGTGGAAATGACACACTTTGTTTTTCTGTACACAGATTTTTAACAACATTAAATAGTTTTTTGCTGTCACCATTACAAGCTTCAACAAATGTTGTGTAGTAAGATTTTCTGGCATCATTTAGTTTGTTGGAGAACTGATTACAAATAGTCTTATATGCTTCTTCATCATTGTAAGATTTAGATCTTTCCCGTTCCTGCTTTCGACGATTAGGCTTCAGATTTCTCAGTTCATTGGTAAACCAGGGTATATTTGAGCGAATAATTAATGTTTTTGTTTTCAGAGGGGCATGCTCATCCAGTAGACAAGACAATGTGTTGTTGTATGATTTTGCCAGATCATCCAGGTTAGCACACTGAGAATTACACAAATCTGATTTTTCGATTTCACATTTAAGCTTGTTAATGTCAATTTGATTGATTTTCGAAGTGTTACTTCCTTACGTGTCAGTGATGGTTTTCGAACACCTAGTGTGCACTCAACAAATGAATGGTCAGATAATCTGAATGGGATTAATGGCTCAGAAAGCTGAAAGTCATTAGTACATCTTGTGATGATAAGGTCAAGAGTGTGTCCAGAGGTATGAGTAGGCTCAGTAACATGTTGTTGTAAACCAAATGTTTCTAAGAGGTTCATAAACTTGTTAGCATCACTGTCATTGTTGTCATCCATATGTATATTAAAATCACCGAAGATAAGGAGTTTTTCAGAACACATAACAATGGATTCAAGGTACACAGAAAATTCTTCAAAGAAAACACTGGTCAAGATAGGATGATTTTGGGAGTAAGGTGGTCGATATACACCTACAGTTCAGATGTTGGTGTCAGCCCAGCATATAGTCCATTCAGCATATTCAAAAGAGGATTTATCTCCTTGGGTTGAGGTTTTAATTTGTATATTCTCTCGGCACATGAGACCAATTCCACCTCCAGTCCTAGCATTAATCCTAGGAGCACTCTTGAAAATATATCCTTCACAGGAAAGTATGGAAACAATTACACTGTCCTGATCAGTTAGCCAAGTCTCAGTAACCAAACAGAGATCCATTTTGTTATTGACGACGTGTTCTACAAAATCAGGAACCTTATTCCTCACAGATCTGCCATTTACAGTAGAAAAGTTTACACTTGAGGTAATCGTCGAATGAATAGTGGTATCTGTGCTGATTACATGAATGTTATTGGTATTCACACCAGAGTTAATAGGCTTTGGTCTTATTGCTTGTTTGTGTTGAATTTTTAATCCCTTTAGTTGGTATACTTTATCTGAGCTGTTGTTGGTAAAACAAAATTCAGGTTTTAGTATTCTTTGTTTTTTCAAGGTTTTAAAAACATATGCTTTTGGCCTGTGCTTGATATCAATTTACACATCTATAAATAATTGATCGTATCTATAACATTCTTTTTTTCCTTCTGGGCCATGTGAACAGTTCTTGCACAAGTGAGCTCTGTCAAACAAGACTGAATTGGTTAAATTTCTAGTTGCATTGCAAAAAAAATTTCCTGCTTAAAATTTTTCTGTTTCAACATAAGTTTAATTCAATTTATCTGGGTGAAACTTGGCCAATTTCTCTCACTCCTTCAATTTAGAGATACCATGCAACAGATCAGGAATACCGATCAAACTTCAAAATAAATATTTCATGAATATTGGTTAGATACTCAAAGTGATTTTAACCCTTTACCTAACAAATCGCCCGCATCTGCCTGCGTAATATGCAGATTGAGCAGTTGAAAAAATTAAATTTTTCAAAATATTTCAACAAAACCATATCATGTGACCCCTCATTGGAATGAGCTCATTGAGCTCGTTCCAATGAGGGGTCACATGATATGGTTTTGTTGAGATTTTTGGAAATTTTTTTAAAAATGATATTTAAAATAATAACTTTGATATCGTCTGCGTTGGGTAAAGGGTTAAACACTATTAAATAAATAAATGGTGATATTGGTACATCCACTGACTTGTTAAGAATTCTGATTTGTGCTTTGAATAAGAATTATTTATCTAATTTCAGATGACCGAGTATGTTATGATAATGACATCACAGACCGTGATTCTCATTGACCAGAAAACAATGATGATTAAATACTGCCTTCCACTCAGAGATATCTCCACAATTTCAATAAGTCCTTATAAGGACAATATACTCCTCTTCCAGCTGAGAAAGGTATTCTCCAAATAATATTCTTGCCCACTATGATGTTAATTTTTCTCTTACAGTCAATCAATTTGTCCCTTGATATATGTACCAGATATGTTAAGTCTCACTATTTCAGGGAGAGACTCACTATTTTCCAGAACAAAGTATTTTTAAATGAGCCTCAAAATTGGGGATTTTCAGAGAATCTCACTTTAAAATTGATTAATTTTCCTCTTTGAGCCCTATTAAAATCAGAATGTCACTATAGTTTTCTAGAAAATGTCACTATTTTATACTTCATAAATTAAACAGGTCTGCCTGAGACTAGCTAAAATGTCTAGCCCTTTACCTAACGAATCGCCCGTATCCGCCCGCGTAATATGCAAATTGAGCAGTTGAAAAAATTTAATTTTTCAAAATATTTCAACAAAACCATATCACGTGACCCCTCATTGGAACGAGCTCATTGAGCTCATTCCAATGAGGGGTCACGTGATATGGTTTTGTTGAAATTTTGTGAAAAATTAAAAAAAAATATATTTAAAATGATAAATTTTGATATCGTCTGCGTTGGGTAAAGGGCTAGACTGATAAATTTGTATGAGCCACAGTAACTTCAGATAGAGAATATTTTTACCTGCCCTCATCGAAAACTGATTACATATGTCAAGGCCACCATTTTGATAACAGTAATTACATGACAAATAAATTACCAACTCTGCAAAATAAATTAGATCAATTATTACCATGATAATATTTTATATAGGGCCTCACAAAGTAGATACTCTGTTTCTCAGGCCATTTTTTGTAAAATTGCATGCGTGCGGGCGGTTTTTTATTTTATTTTTTATTTTTGTAATTATTTCTTTGCCATTAAAAAGTTCATGTTCTTGGTTTGTTTTATGTTTCAGGCCCCATAATCTACTTAATAGCATGGGTGGTGGTGTATTACGTCCCTTGAGTGCAAGAAGGCTTTGCAATGCTAAAGCATTGCAAAGCCTTCTTGCACTCAAGGGACAATTTTATTAACTTGGGTAAAATATCAGACATAATCAATTCGATTTTGGTTTTTTTAAGTTTGGATTGGTTATAAAAAGAGAGCATGCAGCAACCAAAAAGACCATGTGGGAGGGGCTGAGAAACATATTTTTTTTTTTAGGCCTAGTCTATATAATATAGGCCTTCCATGCATTAAAGCTGAAAAACAAAGAAACACAGCGAAAACCCTACTATGAACTTTGGCAGTTACAGTAAAAGAGAAACAATGAATAGGGATTACACCATCACATCTTCATGATTTTCATTCATAAAAAATCAATCAATTCATGGGCACTGAATGATTGTCAAAATGTATACGAACAAGTCAAGAAAGGGAGCAATATTGTAAGATAAACTGGTTATTACCACCAAGTGGGGTTTCGAGATGGTCAGGCCTGGCATTATTGAAAGTGCAGGAGGACTAAAAATCGCTGCCCTTGCAGGGCCTAGGGGAGCAATTAGCTCTCCTCAAGCTTAGAAAAGCTAAAAGTGGCCAAATTAAGTTTTACTATTAATGAATTCTTCCTAGTGGGCTTCATACATTTTATTTGGTGCTGCTGGCAAGGTAGTCTATGTGAGGTGGCTACACTGCCCCTCCCACACCTCTGGGCCTTGACAAGGCTTTGTGAATTATAACAAAATACTTTTAAGAATAGAAACTATAGTGAAGTAAATACCAAATAAATGTATTTCTGCATTAAACCTTTACCCAACACACGCCATATTAAATTAATTTTTTTTCTCATTTTTAAAAAAATTTCAACAAAACCATATTATGTGCCCCCCTTCATTGGAACGAGCTTGATGAGCTCGTTCCAATGAGGGGGGTCACATGATATGGCTTTGTTAAAATGTTGTGGAAAAACTTTTGTTTTCAACTGCTCAATTTGTAAATTATGAAGATGTGGCTGATTCATTAGGTAAACTGGTACAGTGCCAGAACCCCATATATAGACTTAAAGAAATATTTGCCACAATAAAGTTCCTGCTTTCTAAACTTTTGGGTCTTACAAATTGGAAAGTTCTGTGTCAAATCAAATCTCGATTCGAATCAAGGAAAGTATTCAAAATTGACCTAAATTTCGAAGCAACTTGGACGAAAAGGATCATTCTGTTTATTAGTGCACCCAAACTGATCGTGATCATCACGTTGATGTGGGTGTATTCAACCACATCAAATCATGTACAGTGGAACAGGAGTATTCAGTTAACAGGGATTGTGTCACTTTCCTGTATTCTAGAGATAAACTTGGCATTTATTCTATTATATCTTGTTTGACAGAGCTTCATGAGCTCTGTCAAACAAGATATAATAGATTAAATACCTGTATTGGGTGTACTGAGGACAGATAGGTCTATAAACAAAGGAAAACTGGGGAGAATCAGGGCAATTTCTTGACAGGTTACAAGATTTTTTATTCAATTAACAGGAGTTTAGACTATAGTCTATATTCAATTAATAGGTCACATTTGTACTGGCCGTATGGTAAATGGTTTTGTGCTGTGAAATTATATTCAATTAACAGAGTTATTCAGTTAAGAGATATCCAATTAAATGGGCTTCACTGTATTTGAAAAGAACAAAGACAAGGTTGTTTAATCTTGACCAGAGCACACCAAAAATGGGTGTCTCTGTAGCAGAGCTAAAGGGCACCATTCTTTCCACAAGCAGTGGAAAAGTTGCATTGAATTCAGTTTTGAATAAGTGCCATAACAAGCAAACATATCACCAGAGGTTGGTTCATATTGACTTTCTGGGCTGTACATATGAACTTTCTAGGTGGTACATATTGCACGCATAGTGCATATTGATCTTGGTACATATCACCGTTATCGACTGTGATATATATCAATCACACTCTAAGGCAAGGATGAATTCTGGTCATTATTTATGGATTGATACTAAAGTTGGAGTGAGGGTAGAGCTACAGGAAAATAATAAGGTTTGGTTCCTTGAGTGCTATGAGGGTAGAGCTACAGGAAAATAATAAATAAGGTTTGGTTCCTTGAGTGCAGCCATTCATTCATCTTTCCAATTTATCCATTAACCTTTCGATTCAAAATGCAGTGACCATCACAGTCATCATGTTTCTTTAAGTTCAGAATGGTATCTTGCACTGGGAAAATGCTCTATGCAACAAACAGCATGAAATATGCTAAAAAGACAATTTGAACCTGCACGCCTTTCTGAAAGCAGAAAAATACACCCATGAAAAGATATGAAAATATTTGTCGATTTTTAAATAGGTGTAGGATCTCTCTCAGTAAGTGCTTCGTTTTCAGTAGGATTAATTTGCTTTGTCACAATTTATTGAAGAGTGCCCGAAGACACTCTCCAATAAATTTAACAAACATATTAATAATGAAAATAAGACCTTGATCAGTTGAAAGAAAAAAAAGATTTTCATAATATTTTTCAAAAAGTTAAAAAAAATAACCATATCATGTGCCCCCTTCATTGGAAGGTGCTTGATATGGTTTTGTTGAAATTTTTTTTTAAATTTCAAAAAAAGTTATTAAAATAATAAATTTTTGATGTCGTGTGCATTGGGTAAAGGGTTAACAAGAAGAGTGCTTGAATAATCATAGTCATCACAAGGATGAGATCTACCTGATGTGCAGCAAAACTATAGTTGATTGGCCACATTTCACGTTATACTTGTGCTACGTTCATGTTATAGCCATATCAATATAACAAATACACAACTGGATTATTTAAATTTACAATGAAAGTGTCAATGACACTGTAGCTCAACTTGTCAAGACATGTACATGTATAGTATGTGACACAGCAATGACAAACATCTAGTTAATGACCTGATAACAAAGGTACATATAAAGTATTGTAACTGCCTTTACATAAATACTGACCATAGCCTGTAACAAATGTATAGGTAAAGTATTGTAAAGGTGGGTGACAGTCAGATGCTAACTAGAAAAGAAATCTTTGAATCCCAGAGTGGGTCTGACTGAACCCCAAAATATTTGTTCTAATAGCACAGTGATAACAAAGGCACCCCAAAACACACTCATTTCTGTCCCAAGGTGAAAACAAAGGTACCCAAGAAGTTTCGTGAAGATCAGTTCATAAATACAAGCTGTATAGAAGTTGTGACAAAAAACTGATTGGACCTAATTTCGGTACAAAATGGCCACTGGCAGCCATCTTGAATTTTGGACCACACTCAGAAACACTCATTCTCGTCCCAAGGTGATAACAAAGGTACCCAAGAAGTTTCGTGAAGATCAGTTGATAAATACAGCCTCTAGCCCGAGCCGTATTGACATGTGCACTTTCAGTGTATAAGTAGCACTAAATAAATCAAAATTGATCCAATTTGCATAATTTCAGCACGAGAAAAAAAACCTGTACTATATGAGTTGTATTCCATTTTACTAAACATTCATACAAAAATTTATTCAAATCAGAACTTTCATACAGAAGTTCTGTACAAAAGACTGATTGCACTAATTTTGGTACACAATGGTTGCTGGTGGCCATCTTGAATTTTGGACAACACCCCAAAACACTCGTTCTCATCCCATGGTGATAACAAAGGTACCCAAGACGTTTCGTAAAGATCGGTTCATAAATACGGCCTCTAGCCTGAAACGTATAGAAGTTGTGTACAAAAAACTAACTAGACCTAATTTCGGTATAAAATGGCCACTGGCAGCCATCTTGAATTTCGGACCGCACTCAGAAACACTCGTTCTCGTCCCAAGGTGATAGCAGAGGTACCCAAGAAGTTTTGTGAAGATCGGTTGATAAATACAGCCTCCAGCCCGAGCCGTATTGACATGTGTACTTACTGTGTGTAAGTAGCACTGAAAAATTCAAAGTTCATCTAATTTGCATAATTTCTGCACGAGAAAAAAACCTGTATTATATGTGATGTATCCCATGGTACTAAACATTCACACAAAAAATTATTCAAATCAGAGGTTTCATGTGGAAGTTCTGCGCAAAAATCTGATTGCCCCTAATTTTGAACAAAATGGCTGCTGGTGGCCATGTTGAATTTCGGACCACACCCAAAAACACCCGTTCTCATCCCATGGTGATAACAAAGATATCCAAGACGTTTTGAAAAGATCAGTTCATAAATACGGCCTCTAGCCTGAGACGTATAGAAGTTGTGTACAAAAAAATGACTAGACCTAATTTCGGTACCAAATGGCCACTGGCAACCATCTTGAGTTTCGGACCACACTCAGAAACACTCGTTCTCATCCCAAGGTGATAGCAGAGGTACCAAAGAAATTTCGTGAAGATCGATTGATAAATACAGCCTCTAGCCCAAGCCGTATTGACATGTGTACTTACTGTGTGTAAGTAGCACTGAAAAATTCAAAGTTCATCTAATTTGCATAATTTCTGCACGAGAAAAAAACCTGTATTATATGTGATGTATCCCATGGTACTAAACATTCACACAAAAAATTATTCAAATCAGAGCTTTCATGTGGAAGTTGTGCAAAAATCTGATTGCCCCTAATTTTGAACAAAATGGCTGCTGGTGGCCATGTTGAATTTTGGACCACACCCAAAAACACCCGTTCTCATCCCACGGTGATAGCAAAGGTACCCAAGACGTTTTGTAAAGATCGGTTCATAAATACAGCCTCTAGCCTAAGACGTATAGAAGTTGTGTACAAAAAACTGACTAGACCTAATTTCGGTACAAAATGGCCACTGGCAACCATCTTGAGTTTCGGACCACACTCAGAAACACTCGTTCTCGTCCCAAGGTGATAGCAGAGGTACCCAAGAAGTTTCGTGAAGATCAATTGATAAATACAGCCTCTAGCCCAAGCTATATTGACATGTGTACTTACTGTGTGTAAGTAACACTGAAAAATTCAAAGTTCATCTAATTTGCATAATTTCTGCACGAGAAAAAAACCTGTATTACATGTGATGTATCCCATGGTACTAAACATTCACACAAAAAATTATTCAAATCAGAGCTTTCATGTGGAAGTTCTGCGCAAAAATCTGATTGCCGCTAATCTTGAACAAAATGGCTGCCAGTGGCCATCTTGAAATTTGGACCGCACCCAAAAACACTCGTTCTCGTCCCATGGTGATACCAAAGGTACCCAAGAAGTTTCGTAAAGATCGGTTCATAAATGCGGCCTCTAGCCCGAGCCGTATTGGCATTTGCACTTACAGTGCTGAAAGTAACACTAAATACATCAAAGTTAGTCTAATTTGTATAATTTATGTACGAGAAAAAAACCTGTATTGTATGTGATGTATCCCATGGTACTAAACATTCATACAAAAAATTATTCAAATCAGCGCTTTCATATGGAAGTTCTGTGCAAAAAACAGATTTCTGCATCGTCGGTACAAATTGGTGGATGGCAGCCATCTTGAATTTCAGACCGGACCCCAAAACACTTGTTCTCGTCCCACGGTCATAACAAAGGTACCCAAGAAGTTTCGTAAAGATCGGTTCATAAATACGGCCTCTAGCCCGAGCCATATTGAATTGTTGACGGACAGACAGACGACTGGCCATGGCATAAGATCAAATTTGGCTTCGCCAAAGTTGAGCTAAAAATAGTATATGTTTCTATTGTTTAGGCCACACAAAATAACTTAATTGATTCGGCTGTATCTCAAAACGTCGAAAAAATGAAAATATGTACCTGTCAGACTTGTTAACTCTCCTGGTTTCACCGTGAGTCTCCCGGTTTGAGGCACCAACTCACGCTCTCACGGCCACATCCTATTCTCTCCCGATTTGACACTTTTCAAAAATAGACTAGTACAGGCAAAGGCTAGATAGGCATCCACTCACATAAAATTTGTGTGAGTGTCGGGGGTGGGGGGGGGGGGGGCAGGAGGGGTGTCAGTGTCCCTGGGGGGTGGGGGCTTGGACCAGTGATATCCATATGTGGATGCTTTTACTGACAAATACCATTAAAAGTGTTAAAATAAATTATTAAAATGAAATATATAATGCATGTGGGTTGGGGGTTGGGTGCAAGGGTGGGACTGTGGGAGGCATAACAAGGAAAATATTAATGTATTGGCCACGCACAAAAATTCCCTGACAAGCATCCAAATCTCACTGAGAGCTCATCAAAATCTCACTGACAGTCACCTTCAGAGGTTAACAGGTCTGGTGCCTGTGTGTTTACAGAAGAGAACAATAGGCTTAAGGCTATAGTCTGTGTCTAATTAGCATCGGGTATTTTGTGGGAAGGGTCTATAACCATGGGGAATTACCATGGGTGTCTTGTGTAATTCTGACTGACGTTTGAATGATTTCTATAGCTTGAGAAGCGCGTCTTTGTTTGCTCCCCAATTTTTACCTCTGATTATCTTCAGAAAATTAATATGGATACCAATGACTTATACTTATTTTCAGTACATGGGGAGTGTATTATCTCTAAATCACCTGCATAGTGGCAATTCTACCCAAGCAATAATTGCAAATTTGTTGCAAAGCATAACAAGCAACGTTCCAGCCAACGGACCTCCGGGTTACGCCTGGAGGTCCATTGGCTGAAACATTGCTTGTATTTTTGTTCACTTTGATACAAAGTGATACTTTAAGTGATAACTCTACTCCCCAGGTGATTTAGTTACAATCCACTCTCCACGTACTGTATATATCTTACACAACTCAGTAAACTCTGTTCACCGAATACATAAAACTGACCGTCTGTATCTCTGATTGATCTCTGAATGCAGAAACATCTCACGAGTCACCATTAATTAGATATAAACTATAATTACTATCAAAACAAACTTACCGAGGTGTGAATTTTAGTTTTTCGACGTTTTGAGAACACACCATTGATTCTCAGACAATTTTTTTTCAAATCGGTTAGGGAGGGAGGGTTTTATATCTATTTTTTTCTTTCATATAGTGAGTATGGGTTGAGAGGCTTTCTACTGTCTTTTCATACAGAGAATATATAGAGAGTGCATAAATGTACAAATTAAGTCATTTAATTTTAAAAATAAAACTGTTATGCATCTTTCAATTTCAGTCACATACATCAATAAAAAAACATAAAAAATTTTGTTTCTCCTTTTCATTACTATTTTTGGAGTAATATTCTAAGGCAATGGAGGGTAAGATAAACGACCACTAAGGGGGTTCAGTTTGAGCTGGGATTGCCCAAGAATCAAAACATTTTGTTAACCCTTTACCCAACGAATCGCCCGCACCCACCCGCGTAATATGCAAATTCAGCAGCTGAAAAAATATTATTTTTCGAAAAATTTCAACAAAACCATATCATGTGACACCTCTTTGGAACGAGCTTGTCGTGCTCGTTCAAAAGAGGGATCACATGATATGGTTTTGTTGAAATTTTTTGAAAAAATTTAAAAAATGATATTTAAAATAATAAATTTTGAAATCGTCTGCGTTGGGTAAAGGGTTAATCCTTATATTACATTTCTGTTGTCATTTCAAATAAAGGTACTCAAGAGCGTATTTTCATAAATTTTCAGTCAGAAAATGGTGGTAAATCTACAAAGAAAGGAGATGTAATGTGTCGGTGTGACAGACTTATAGAAGTGGTGTCTAAAGTTTATCTTGCTGACAAGAGTGCCCAGGAGAAGCCACCACAAATTAATATTACTTCACAGTAAGTACAATCTAATTAGGCCTAAAAAGTTATAAATCTGTTTCTCAGGCCCTCCTGCATGGTCCTTTTGGCTGCTGCATGCTCTCTTTTGAAAACCAATGCAAACTTTAAAAAGTAGAAATTAATTGGTTTAGGTCTGATTTTTTACCCAAGTCAATAAAATTGAAAAATTTGTCCCTTGAGTGCAACAAGGCTTTGCAATGCTTTAGCATTGCAAGCCCTCTTGCTCTCAAGGGACAAAGTACACCACCATCCATGCTATTCTGTAGATTATGAGGCCTAGAACATAAAACAAACAAAGAACATGAACTTTTGATGGCAAAGAAATAATTACAAAAATAAAAAATAAAATAAAAATCTGCCCACATGCAATTTTACAAAAAATGGCCTGAGAAACAGAAGATCTACTTTGTCGGGCCTTATCTATTTTGTGGGGCCTTATGTACACAAAATATATATCAGGCTTTATTATAACAACCGACATACTGCTTACTGCTGAGTTTATGAATATCCTTCTCAACTGTAGGGTAGAATCTTTTTTTTATGATATCCCCCCAACCCCCCCCCCCCCCCCCCCCCCCATCATAATTCGGGTGGCATATAGTGATTGAAGTGTGCATGTGTCCGTCTGTGTGTGTGTGTGTCCGAGCCAATAACTCGAAAACTGTTAGGGCCACAGTCATCAAACTTCACACAATTATAAAGGGCCATGGGAGGATGTGTCACACACCATAGCCAGTTTCGTACCTTCAAGGTCAAGGTCACATTTCAAGGTCACACTAAAAATCGGTCAATATTCGTGTCTCAGCCATAACTCAGAAACGAATCATAGTACAATTTTAAACTTTTTACAAATGTTAAGGACGGTCAGAAGGTGTGTCGCATATAATACTTTCCGCCGCCTCTGCAAGCTGAAGGTCACAGGGGGCGGGAGGGGGGGGGGGGGCATGTGTGCATGTGTTACCTAAGTAACATTCTTCTTGTTTATGACCAGAAAAGCCTGTGTAATCTTTGAGAAAAAATATCAGAAAAACTTGCCATCTATAAATCTTTTGTCTTTATCGGTGAAAACTTTTGAGTAAAAAGTCTCTCATTTGCAAATTATTTGGTGGTCTATGATTTAACCCTTTAACAAAATGCCCAGTCTGATAATGAGTCCAAGTTGTAAAACTGTGAAGGCTGGCCTTTTCAGTCAGGTGATGAGCATTGCCCACCTGTATGACTGAACACACATATAGAGTTTAGTACACAAAAACCTTGTTTTGAAAACTCACAAGTTGTTTTAAGTTTCTGTATCACCATAACATAACAGCACCTAGATGACCAGATGATTTTGGAAGGTTTCAAACCTATGGCTGAACAATTTAATCCATATCATCCTAAAGTAGTATGGTCTGAACTGTTGAATCATCTATCATTCAACCAAACAAATGTACATGGCTCATGAATAATGCTGAACATAATTTATATGAATGATTTTCAACAGGCTCTGATGTGTACTTCAAAGTTTATTCAAATAAATAACTACTGTAGGTTAAAAACGGCTCATCATTGTGTGCAGTATTTTATTATAGTAAATGATTTTATAAAGGGTAAAGCAACAATTTTTAAAAACAAGTGTGAACAGACTAGTTATTCTGTTTTACTGTTTAACCCTTTAGACACTGGTGGTATCTTCCATGTCAGTTCAGTGACAGCAATTGGAAGAGTGCAAATTTATTATTTGGTGTTGGACCAAAAAATATTAATTGTTCTACACCACACATGTACCTTGTAGCCATCCCACTTAATGACATTATGACGTAGACTATGGCTTGGTCAAAAAAAAATGGCCTCTGGGGTTCAAAGGGTTAGATTTAAAAGAAGGCTGTAATGTTTCTTATTTTCAACTTCAGCATTAGTACTGATACATATGAAATCACAAATCTTCAAGTTATATTTGTTGTTTTTTGACACTTATGACATTTAGTGTTCGAAAACTTTGACCAAATACCTGTTAGATTACTTGTTCTGAGAAAGGGCTTGCTTTGATTAAATTATGGCCTTCCCAGGGTAAATTAGATTGGATATTCAGGGCTCCCCTGGGATCTGTTGATGATGATGATGGTGGTAATGTTGCCCCTAGGATTGTGAACAACAAGACCTGAACTATGATTTTAGGGTGAAAAGAGCCCAAAATTATTCTCTCTCTACACTACTGGAAGGAGGCAGAAAAACTTAAAATACAAATTGTCAGACATGATTCTAAGTGACCAAGTTTTGTCTTTTTCAGATTCCATGCACATTTTAATGGCAAAACAGTGGACATCAGTGTTAAAAAAGATGTTCTTGATCTTCAAAATGATCTGTTACGGGTTGCAAGGAAAGGAAACCAGATGGAAATCCTTCAAGCATAGAATCAAAATTATGATGTACAACATATCTTGTCTGAATAGTTTGCCAGTGAAATGAATTAAATATTCAAATTATAGGGCTATGTGAAACATTAATTTGATATCTATCTCAGATCTGAAATATCTTTGTGAAAATGATGTCTTGTTATATAATACACATTACACATGGGTGCCACCAAAATAAAATGAGTAGGATTTATTTCATTTCACATCTACAGACACCCTGTTTCTCAGGCCCACCATGTGGTAATTTTTACTGTACATGCTTTCTATTCACCAGCTCTGTTACATATAGAAAAGGTTAACCCTTCATCTAACGTAAAGACCATAACCACCGGTACTATTCACAAAAATCACCATTCAAATTTTATCATTGCCCTGCCAGAAGACCGGGATTCCGATCATTAGTGATTGCTCTGTCCATCTGTGGATCGGGATGCATCCATCCATCTGATTTGGTTTCCAAACTCTAACTTGGCAATGCTTTACCTAAGATCATGAAACTTCACTGGAACATTATGAATGGGGAAAGGGATTAATCCTATTGATTTGTAGATCCAAAGATTAAGGTCACAGAGTACTTCCAATTTGGCTTCTGGTTTCTGACTTAACCCTTTACCTAACATGAAAAGCAGACGACTCTTGCAAAAGAAAATTCTTGAAAAACTAATTTTTTTCATTTTTTGTCTCAAAAACATAGGTTATGACCCCCTCATTGGAATGAGCTCAATGTGCTCGTTCCAATGAGGGGTCATAGCCTATGTTTTTGAGACAAAAAATGAAAAAAATAATGAAAATTAACTGGCAATTTTTAGCTCACCTGAGCGAAGCTCAAGCGGACCTTAACTGATCGCTTTCCGTCCGTCTGTCATCCGTCGTTAACTTTACATTAACGACTTCTTCTCACGAACTGCTGGACCAAATTCAACAAAATTTGCTGTGCATGTTCCCTATCATATGTCAATTCAAGTTTGTTGAAATCAAGTTGACCCACCCCTCGGTAGGGCCACACCCAAAAAGTGTGCTTAAATCTTAAAAAATCTTCTCATGAACCAGTAGTAGCAGAGACTTGATATTTAGTGTGCAGCTTCCTTTTGAGGTGTAGACTCAGATTTGTTCAAGAGAAGTTTGAGGAGCTATATTTGCCTTTGTTATGGGAGGGGCAAGAATTTTCGCCAAGCCCAAAATTTCTATTTTCCAAACCGAGAGGCAGATTTGAACCAAATTTGATATGAGGGCATATTGGGTCATAAGTACTTAATTTATGCAAAAAAAAATTTTCCCGTCACCCCATGGGAACCACAAGAGCTAAAAATAGAAAAAAATTAAAACGCCCATATCTCTAAAACTACACGGCACTGAGAATACTTATTTGGTGTGAAGCTTCCTTAGGACCAACAGAATGGAATGATAAAAAAAAATTGCTATCGGTTTTATCATAGGGTACTGTTTGGGGACTTTGAAAAAGTGCTAAGTCAGCATTTTTTAACACTGTGAGTAATGGGAAAAACATTTAACACTACTTTTCTCCCAAACCACTTCTCCAAAAGCTTTCACATTTCACATATAGCATCTTTGGAAGATTGTTTCATGTGTTTATTGAAATCAGTTCCCTGGGTCCATATTTGGGCTCTCTATGGGAGCTTGAAGCTTTTTAAGTGTTGTACCACATATTTCATATTCTATCTCTCACATATGATACACACTTTGGTTGCCAATTTACCTTAGAGAAAGTTTAGACTTGGAACACCTCTGTAAGGGGTCTGTAATATAGATGGCACTGTTGAGGAAAAGCTGACAAGGTGTATGTATCATTCAGAGGCAGCGAACCATCCCAAGTCCTCAGATTAATTTAATGTTAATAACTTCTGAACACAAGTATACAACTGCAGATGATTTAACAGTGTTTCCACATTATTGTCGGCATCCTGTGCAGGAAGCCAACAATAATGTAAAAACACTGTCAATATAAATGTATTCTACCAGTAGAGTTCTCAAAGAAGAATACAGTGGAGCCCACTTAACTGGATATCTCTTAATTGTATATCCCTGTTAATTGAATATAATTTCCCAAAACAAAATCATTTACCATACTTCCAGTACAAATTTGACCTGTTAATTGAATATAGGTTATAGAATAAACTCCTGTTAATTGAATAAAAATCTTGTAACCTGTTGAGAAATTATCCTGACTCTCCCCAGTTTTCCTCTGTTTTTACACCAATTTGTACATCCAATACAGGCATTTAATCTATTATATCTTGTTTGACAGAGCTCATGGAGCTCTGTCAAACAAGATATAATAGAACAAATGCTAAGTTTATCTCTAGAATACCGGAAAGTGAAACAATCCATTTTAATTGAATACTCCTGTTAATCAAATAATTTTCTTTGGCAAAGTGGCCATTCAGTTAACAGGGTTCCACTGTACAACCAGGACAACTTTGCATAGCAATATAAAATGGGTAGTTTGTAGCTGTATGGGGGCTTAAGAGTTAAAGTCTTGGTAATGAAGTCCATATATCAGTCAGTCATGTTGCTATTCTCTGCATAATTTATTCTAGTCCAGATATTCTGTGGTAACCTTGCAAAAATATCAGTTCATTTCATTTGCGATGTGTAGAGTATACACGTACATGATAGTAAAGTCCTGCATTTACATAATCATTCCTTGCTTTTTGATTGAATATTTTTACATGTATTTCACAGTAAGCTTATAATTATATTTGTCTTCCATTTTCAATTTTATTTGCAAAAACAAAAAAATTGTGCAAACAATTTTTTGTCTTTCATCTGAATGGAATTTGCTTATGATCTGATAATATACAATCCGACTACTAGTGATCATTGTTTCATTTTGGCATTTAGTTTTTCAAAATGTTGTTTATGATCAGAGTTTGTGAAGGGTAAAAAATATTTCTAAACTGTAGGCATTTATGTACTGGATTATGAAAAGAATTTACATGTACAGTTTTACTTTACTAAGATGAACATTGGCAAATAGACTTTCCACTTTATTTGCTTTACTTTTATCTCCTTGCATGTTACTCATTATTGCCATCTTCAGTAAATCTGTGTCTTGTGTAAGTATAATTTTTGAGTACTTCCAGCCAAATTTTCTTTGTGAAAATGAATCATCTTTAATCCTTTCCTTAACCCTTTACCCAACGCAGACGATATCAAAATTTATTATTTTAAATATCGTTTTTTCAAATTTTTAAAAAAATTTCAACAAAACCGTATCATGTGACCCCTCGTTGGAATGAGCTCGTTCCAAAGAGGGGTCACATGATATGGTTTTGTTGAAATTGTTTTGCAAAATAATATTTTTTCAACTGTTGAATGTGCATATTACGCGGGCGGATGCGGCCGTTTCGTTGGGTAAAGGGCTAATGAATCGGCCACATCTGCCAACTGAATTTATAAATTAAGCAGTTGAAAAAAATTAATTTTTCCAAAAAATTTCAACAAAACCACATCATGTGACCTTATTGGAATGAGCTCATTGGGTTCGTTCCAGTGAGGTGTCACATATGGTTTTGTTTGAAATGTTTTGAAAAACTTAAACAATAATTAAAAAATAAATTTTGATATCAAGTGCATTGGGTAAATGGCTAAACAGGCCTGTAATTTTGAGGTGGGTGATTACACTCATCCTCTATAGCCCAGCTGATTTGAAAATAAATTGATTGTGTGCCGAAGTCTAACTGTTGAGATGAAGTGACTGCATTGTGTGCAGAATATATGTCCACTATTGCAATGATCGATAAATGTTTTTAGTTTATCGTTGCGTTCTGTCCAAATAATAAAAATATTGTCAGTGGATCTATATTATGTGTGCAGTTGCCCTGGTGCTGTTGAAAACATTTCACCTCTAATTCTCCCATAAAAATGTAAGCATATGTGGGGGCTACTTTTAAGTCTGTACAGGTACTGTAAATTACTGGTACATGTAGTTCTCTCTGTTGAACTGGAAATTATTTTATTGAAGTACCATTTTGATTAACTGTGTAAGGTTTGGAGACTCCAAACAGACGCTGCTGTATTGGAGACTCCATTTTGCTATTTCTCCTCTTGGGCATTGGGACCCTGCTTTAAGGCTTCTGTAATTGGGAACGTTAGTGTAAAGGGAAGTGACATCCTTGGTCACTAACAGGAACTCATCCAGTAAATTGATACACTCCATTTTTTTTAAAGGAAGCAGTTTCTCAAATAATTGAAGTGTTGCTGTAGCATAACAGTTCTTATTGGGATGTTTTTATATATTTCGGTGTCTCTGTAATTCTTGCTTATTTGTGTTTGAATGTAAAAGCGAGTTTGGCTTTCTGCTTTGCTGGGATCTGAGTTTAACTATGCCCTCTTTGGGGGGGGGGGGGGGGGGGGGGGGCCTGTTGACTGGTTGATAAACTACTTCACATTTGGATGAGTCTAGTAGAAGTGAAGAAGTACTGGAAAACATCTTGCTGATACTGTTTCCAGAAGGTCTCCAGTCAATTGTAGTATGGTATGGTTATCAGGAATTGTCTCTCCAAAATGCCAGCAGAATTTGGTATTGGCTTTGTCAAGGTGCCGGGTCGATTCTCACAAAATGTCAGTACAAACTTTATCAGAAAACATAACTTTCATTGATTTATTCTTCTCTCAATACACATAAACTTTCCGCCATTATCGATTACTTTCTCTTACCTCCTCGTTCTGACAAAGCTATCGTCTGTATCTAAAAACTACATGTGATCACATAAGGTCAGTACAGGATATGTGTACAAGGCTATTGTGTACAGCTAGTTGGCTTCATATGGACGTGTGGCTGTACACAATAATGTAGTACAAACAACCTATACTAATTACTGATTGATACATAGGATAGATACTAGAGCTGAAATGGTTAAGGTACTATATAAGTAAGAAAATTTTGTTTATTTTGATGTTTGTTTGTTGGTTGTTAACGTCACATATTTATGCACCATGGCTAATCGTGACACAACATGGAGATGAAGTCAAGTTTAGTCAATCATTGATCTACATGTTGCCCATTTTAGAGGACTTTCACCCCAAGCATTGGTGACTGGGTCCTATTTTACTAGTAAAGCGAAACTGGTTTACCACAGTAAACAAGTGCTGCTTCCTTCCCGGGATTCCCACGGGGATGTTTATTTTGATAATTCCCAACTCTGATATTCCTTAAATTCAAATTAAATATACACAAATTATACATCAAAATGAAAATTGAGATTATAGAACATGAAACATATGTAATCAGCTCACAGAGTTGACAGTAGGCACCACTGGTTCCTGGAAGTCTGCTACCGTATTCATACCAGAACTGATAAAAAAATTATATTTCACGAGAACAACTTGAGGCTAAATGTGCTTCACATATCCAAGAACGAAGCCAGGGCATCAAAATTCTCCAAAACACAGTGACAGACCTGTATGGAGGTAAATTCCAAAACTATCGGCTTTGTTTACATTGTAAATTACTTTAGATTTCTGGTCAAAGTAATCGGTGGGAAAAAGCATTGATATACAATGCCATCTAAAATCAAATAATGAGAAAGATCATTTTAATATAGTGTACTATTATTATCCAGAGACTGCACAGATGCCATATTCTATGCAAGGTATCATGACACCTGTTGAAATTTCCTAGAATTATGATTTTGTTTTTCGATGGAAATTCATGGTATTGACTATCAAGTGATTTGTGTATGTCATCAAACATAGAATCCATCTTCAATAAAAAATGCAGACAGTGTTGTCCTTTTCCCAAATGCAGTCCTATCGTTGCCCTCCAAAGTGTTTTGAATGCTTAGCTTTGTTCTTGGATATGTGAAGCAAATTTGGCCACAAGTTGTTTTCCAGAAATATTATTGTATTATCCTTTCTGGTATGAATATGGTAGCAGACTTCCAGGAACCAGTGGTGCCGGCTGTGAACTCTATAAATCGATTACATATATGTTTTGTGTTCTATGCATCTCAACCTTCATTTTGTTGTATAATTTGTGTTTATTTAATTTGAATTTAAGGAATATCAGAGGTGGGAATTTCAAAATAAACAATATTCTCTTACTTATATTGCACCTTAACCTATTAATTGATTAACCAATGATCAATGTCTTGATCGATCAAAAAAGTAACTGATCAGTTAAGCCGTTACTTTTGAACTACTGTATTATATGGGTTAACAGAAGAACAAACTTGCTCAGAAACAAGCAAACATTTTTCACGCGGACTCACATCGATTAATGAGACAGAGTAAAACATGCAAGTTACGTGCTGACATACTTGTTCACTTGCATGATCATTATACTCTATTAGTAGCTGGAAATGGTCATTCTTAACCCTTTACCCATTGTAGGTAGCAGATAATACTTACAAAATAAACTCTTGAATTACTAAAAAATTTCAATTTTTGTCTAAAAACATAACTTATGACCCCTCACTGGAATGTGCTCAATAATAATAATAATAAATAATTTATAAGCCTAAAATCCACAAAAGTGCTCTTTGGCTCAATGAGCTTGTTCCAGTGAGGGATCATAAACTTTGTTTTTGAGACAAAAATTGAAAACATAATAAAATTTGAATTGAGATTTTTGTATATAGAGCTGGCTGGTTTTATCTGTTACATTGGGTAAACGGTTATTGCTGTAAATCATCAACGGTACAGCAGTTATTCAACTACCTATTAGAGCAAGTGATTAATTGGTTAACCATGGTTAATCCATGTGATTAGTCAATCAAGAAAACCCTTTAACCATTTCAACCCCAGCAGATACTTCACTCAATACAATGTATTTGGAAGTTTTCAGAGATTTATATTCTTCCCAAATAATCCGATGGATTTTTAATTAAAGCAAAATGAATTCTGAGAAAATTCAACAGCCACTATTTGAATACAGGTAGATCAGTTTGACTAGTCATTTCTACTTGAGTCGACTTTTGGTTTGGATTATTTTTGTTGATATGAAAATAAGCATGTACAGTACGTGGAGAGTGTATTATCACTAAATCACCCATAGAATGGCGAGTTCACCCAAGCAATATTTGCAGATTTGATGCAAACCATAACAAGAACAAGCAAAGTTCCAGCCAATGGACCTCCGGGTTAAACCCGGAGGTCCATTGGCTGAAACATTGCTTGTGTTTTTTGTCCATATGTGCAGAATTTGAAGGTGATACTTTGGGTGATAGCTCCACTCTACGGGCGATTTTGTTGCAATCCACTCCCCACATACTGTATGCTTAACAGTATAGTGCTAGTTGATGGTTTTCTTGTAAATATGTCCTGATTATGTAAACTGGAAATATATTTTTGAAAGAAGTTTATTTTATATACATATCTAATATATATACATCAAAGTATCATTGTACATGTTTGTGTCCTTTAATTTATTCATTATATCTATGATGTGTTTTATGTAATATGTTGATAATAATCTTTATTGCTGAAGCAGATTCTCTTTTAACCTACCTAACAAATTGAATAAACTAGTACTGAAATGGTTAACCGGATAATCGGTTTGAAACCAGGTAGCTACCTAACCGATTAGAAAAACTATCTACCGGTTATCCGAAATATCGATAGTGATTGTCATTCCACATTTAAAACATAGTAAATCTGCCACTTATCGTTTGTGATAGATTACACCTCGAAGCCGCATTGTATATATTGAGAAATAATCAATTTTTGTGTTCAAGACTTCGTTAATGATCTGCAGTTTCCGTGAATACTGAGTAATCGCAGAAACTATTCCATAGTACAGTTAAAACTAGAAGTCCTGTCATGAAATGCGCACAAATAGCACGTTGATCTGCGCGTTAATGTACGCGTTATGTCCATAGTAAAGCTATCAAATTCTGTTCATATGACCTGTGCACAAGCAATGTTTCAGCCAATGGACCTCCGGGTAACCCGGAGGTCCATTGGCAGAAACATTGCATGTGTTTGCTATGAGTAACCAGGAGAACCTGCCGTGCTTTGGATACCATTCGATATGGCAATTGCGCGCAATTCCAACGCGCAATTAAGCCTAGATAAGCGCACTATTTGTGACAGGACTTCTAGTTTTAACTGTATGTATACAAACGAACGTTGTCAAGTACTCGACAACATTCATTTGTATATACACTACGGAATAGTTTGAGAATACTGCTTTCCAATTCTTATAGTTTTGATCGCTTATTTGGAGAAATAATGGCCACAGATAACCAGATATTATCCGGTTATAGCTCTCGGTTAGTCGGTTACAAAAATGAGCCAAGCGTTTCAGCCCTAGAATAAATCTGCCTTAACTACACAGTGACAGAGACTTCAACTAAAATATGGTTGTTTTCTTAGTTACTTATGCATACCTTTTTAACAGCCGATGACTTTCCTTTGGATGAGATTTTTGTTTTCACAGGGCGGCTTTAATGTTACTTGTAAATGTGGGTGACTTCATTGTCACTTCTTAGAGAAAGCAGAGCAAAGTTTGGTGATTCAAGATGACTTCTTCACCCCAGTTAGCTTGTTGGCAGCATGATTGTTAAGGACTAGTTAAAACTGCAAAGTTTTGTGATGTAGTTCATTGAATGTGGATTACTACTAAAATGCCCATCAGGTGACTGAGTACCAAATCAGGCTGATTTTACTGTGAACTGCTGGTTATTGTTAAGGCACTGACACACCACATGCAATTGCAAGTGTTCCGAGCATTACAATAAAGTAACAAATACCAGATTGTCAACTCATTTTGCAGTTTGTATATTGTGTGATGCCTCCAATGTGAGCCTCCCTGCACAAAAAACACAAATATTAACAACAGTGAGACCAATTTGCCAAGTTAAATATCAAACCACTGAATTTAATTATCAACCCATGATTATATTTTCCAAACATAACAATGGACTAAGTATGAGTGATTATTGTCTTTGTTTAACCCTTTACCTAACATGAAAAGCAGACAACACTTGCAAAAAATATTCTGGAATTACTAATTTTTTTCATTTTTTGTCTCAAAAGCATAGGTTATGACCCCCGGTTGGAACGAGCTGATTGAGCTCATTTCAACGAGGGGTCATAACCAATGTTTCTGAGACAAAAAAAGAAAAAATAATTAAAATTAATTGGTGATTTTTGAGAAATATCGCTCTCCAGTTTTGGCTGTTACGTTGGGTAAAGGCTTAAAGCAAACCTCCCCATGGGAACATCGGGAGGTGAAGCAGTGCTTGTTTTTTGTGGTAAACAATCATTGTTTTACTGGTAAAATAAACCCAGTAACCAATGCCTAGGGAGGAAGTCCTCTAAAATGGGCAGCATGGGTATAAATGAATTAAATGCTGGGTTGATTTTATTTCCACATTGCAGTCATGATTACCCATTGTGCAGAAATATGTGACTTTAAACATCAACAAAAAAATTAAAGAAAACCAAAATGTATCAGAGTTACAAACAGAGATGGGAAGTTGTTATTTATTACTTTATCACAATGCTTGCATCATATCTAGTGTGGAAAGGTCTGAAGTGCTAGAGTGACTGTACTAAAGGCCTTCCACTGTTCGATAACCTCCTCTCACCATTAAAATGTACTGATCGAGAAACAAATTAACTGGCAGAGTGCTGGAAGCCCATATTTGGGCTTTATTCTGAAGTGCAGATGCCACAACTTGATGCCTTCATATTCTGAGGATATGCTTCATATTAGCTTGGAATTAACACTATTTAGTCTGTGAGGGTTTGCCTTGTTACAATTTATGGGAGAGTGCCAAGGGGCACTCTCCCATAAATTGTAACAAGACAAAGAGATGTGAACAAATTTGGATGACCAAAAATAATTTAGCACTCTACCAGTTAAAGGCCATTTACCAACTAGACTGGTTGGTCCGGATCTCTTAGTCTCGTGGTAAATCAGTCAGCTTGTGTGCTAGAGGTTGGCAGTTCGAGTCTCGGCTCCTGCACTTCTCTCTCAATCTGTTACAGTGGTACCGTTGACCAGCCCTCACCAGTGGTATTGTGTGAGCTGTGGTGAAGAATGAAGGATGTTTTGACCACTCTGAGGTGGAATAAGGGGTGCGATTTACTGGGGTTGAATCATAAAATGAATGTGAGAGTAGTGTAGCAGTTGATGTTTCAAGGGCATTTACTAACCAGCCTGGTTGGTCTATCTCTCTGGTAATAATTGATCGTTGTATGTGCTAGAGATTGTACAAGCCTCGGCTCCCACACTTCTCTCTCAATCTGTTACATTGGTGCCATTTACCAGATCTCAGTGGTTGGTGGCATTGTATGTGCTGTGGTGAAGTATGGTGGATATTTCGACCATGCTGAAGTGGAATCGAGGGTGCAATTCACTGGGGTTGAATTGCAAAATGAACGTGACAGTAGTGTAGTGGTTGAGGTATAAAGGCCATTTACCATCCAGCCTGGTTGGTCCGTACCTCTTAGTCTCATGATAATTGTTCGCTTTGTGTGCTAGAGGTTGGCAATTCAAGCCTCAGCTCCCACACTTGTCTCCCGATCTGTTAAAAAAACAAAAAAAAACAACAAATTTTCACAATCCTGGAAAATGAAATTGCAATCTTCAGATTCCACAATTTCAAGGTGATTCCATAGCCTGTATGAATCCTGTCTTCCCTACACTTAAACTGTTTATCTCTAACATAATTGGCAAACATTATTCACAAAAATTATGTTATTTTTGTAAATTTTTGCCAAAAAGTAGCTTATGACCTCTCATTGGAACAAGCTTGTTTAGCTTGTTCCAATGAGAGGTCAAAAGCAATGTGTTTTTAAGAAAAAATTAAAATTTTTAATTATTCATTAAAATTATCATAAACTATTCATGTTGGGTATAGGGTTAAGTATGTTATTTGCCTTCTCAAGAAACTGAAGTAGAAATTAGTTATGCATTACTATAGTGATAAGGATGATACTGAGCTTGGTGAGTTTATGTCTGTTTAATACAAATAGAGGGGGCGCGGTGGCTCAGTAGGTAGAGGTGCAGACTGCAAGCTGAGAGGTCCTTGGTTCGAATCCCACCTGCGGCAACCGCGTTGTGTCCTTGGGCAAGACACTTCACCCCCATTGCCTACGTGGGGGCACGGTGACGTTGTGTACTAAGGTGTACTGCACGTCGATGGTGCACCTGTCTTCAACCAATGCTAACCCTGCTTGTGTGAAGTTCGTATGTTGGGGAGCTGACATTTGCACGCCGTTGCTCGGTGGTTCTCTCCGGGTACTCCAACTTCCTCCACCCGTAAAACTGTCATGGTCATGATTAGCCATTGTGCAGAAATATGTGACCTTAAACACCAATAAATAAATAAATAAATACACGTAGAGATGAAATCAATTGGTCATGAACAAATTGGGGAAACATTTGTTTCTTTTGCTTCTTGTTCTCTTAAAAAAAGAGAGTCACCTATATAATGTAGGCTATATTACTTAAACTTTTGTGATATGGCAGATAAGTTGACTCAAATTTAGCTTGGTATTTATTCAGTAAATCCTAGAGAATCATGATTTACTCATAAAGGGAACAAACTTTGCATTCCTTGACTTTAGTATTGATATACCAAGATATAAAACACTGTTGAAATTGAAAATGTCCCTCTCAGTACTTTTCAACAATTTAACCCTTTACCCAACGAATCGCCTGCATCCGCCCGCATAATATGCAAATTCAGCAGTAATACATCACTTGTTTTGTTTCATATGGTGTTTACCAATACTTTCAACAGCCAGGTTCCTATCATGAAGAGCAGTTTTATGGATGGAAGAGGACTGAGTACCAGTACCTGGAGAGAACCACTGAGCACCAGAACATAACCATCAGGACTCCTCAACTTACTATCACAGCACAAGCAGGGTTAGCATTGGTTGTAGACAAGTAATACCATCAGTGTGCTGTACACCTTGTAGTGTTGAATTTCATAGTCAACTAGTTACCAACCATTAGTCGATTGCAAGTCGATTAGTCAACATATCTCCCTCTGCTCCACCTGTATCCGTATTCCTCATTCATAACAGAATGTCTTGCAAATCACAACCTGTTATTCAAACTCCTGATGTCGCCTGGACGTAAATCTATCATTGATCATCATTTCCATCACTCCCGATCATGTTTGGTTATAAACATAGCACTTTTAGTGAGAAAAGCCTTTGCAAAAGGCATAGCAACTATCAATGCCAAATCACTCATTTTTGCATGGTAACTCAAAGACGTGCAAACTGCAAAATTTGTATGTGGAAATGCGAATGGTAATTGCAAGTGGAGGCATACACTGTGGTCTCTGTAAGACTTCTTACCACCTCTGGCCTACCTTGGCATGGTCCCAGCCCAGGTAGGCCTGAGGTGGAAAGGAGTCTTACAGAGACTACAAGTGCCGGTAACTCATGACATCGAACAATTGTGACAGTTGAAATATTAAAGGTGCTGCCACTAATGTATGTTTCATTCACGATCAGATCTTGATCACCCAGTCCATGATCCCGGTATGACAAGCCGCAGTTATCAAAACAATGATTGAAGAGGGAGCAGGTCTGACTAATCGATGGGCGATTTAGTAACTGACTCCAGTTATTAATTGCATTGACTACGACTAGTCAACTAAGCATTTCACCACTAATTCCTTGGTACACAGTGTCACCATGCTCCCACTTTAGGATTAAGTGTCTTGTTCAAGGACACTACATAGATGACTAGGGTCAGATTCCAACCTTTTGAACTATAGTCCAATGCACTAACCAGTGAATCATCATACTCCCTCCACATCACAACATATAATCAGCTGAACTGGTTGAGTGCCATAAGCCACTATCATGGCTTTACACTGTACAGTATCGCCACTGTGGACTGATCACTTTTCACTGGTGGGCAATGTTTCCATGGACACATTAATATTAGATTCCAAACAATAATTACAGGAATAATCATCAAAAAATTAATTAATGAAGCACCAGGTACTACAGTGCTTCATTAAATAAAATATTGCAAATGATTTTTATTACCTGGTAAACGCTTACGTGGAGCTTGAATTACGACCGGTCCACGGCGACTGTACTATATGCATTTAGCTTGTTCACTGCTCAGCTGTAGAAAAAAATGTTTATATAAAATTGTTTTGTTACCATTTACTGGAGAGTGCCAAAAGGCATTCTCCAATAAATGGTAATAAAACAATTATTTATAAAGAACATCTTGCTAAACTAAGGCTCCCTTTGCTGGTAATATGGTATCTTTGAAAAAAACACTCATATTACAAATCATCTTTGAAAAATAATGTACATGTAGAACTCGACCAGTTAAAGTAACTGATGAGATTTGCTGCTGTATTCTTGATCTTGAAGCCCCACCGTTTGATCTACATGTAGTACTTGTAAAAATATATTAGTATTATGTTGCCTTTCTCTTGCTTAAATGTTTTTGGCCTAAACATGACATGCTATTTAGCGCTATGTTGTAGTTAGAAATTGTTTAGCAATCACAGGTTTACTGACGGAAAAAAGAAATGCAAGTTCAGTCTTGAAAATATAATTTTTTTATCTGTAGACCAAATCTAGTAAAATTTGACATATAGCTACCTCAGTGTACTGTCTGAAGAGTCTTTGGTTGAAATTCAGTCAACCATGACCATGTGCAACGCTTTCAACAGATTTTTCGTCAAAGCATGCATCGGGCACTCCCATGTGCTATGGGCTTGAAAACCATACCAGATCAAAGCTTTGAACAGTACACATCAATTGCACCACATTTCATTTCAACTCCATTGAAAAGCAAAATGCCATGTTTCAATGATGTCTGAAGTTGATAGGGGTAGGGGTATTGCTCTAATTATGCAGGGCCATTCGCAACGTCTTGTCGCCCATCAGTTTAGAGTTCATGAGTCAATGATAGCTTGTTTAGTTGCGCATCTTAGAGCCAGAGGAAGAGTAGTTGATCATCACAGGAGCAGATGTCTGTGCATTGCGTTGCCAGGTCAAGATAGTGCCATTCGTCTCTCACACCTCCATGACCGATTTCAGACAGAGACAGCAAATCCGGTTGTAGGCACTCATGGTTGCAAAGTGTGTCCAAGAACAGTTAGGAATCGGCTGTGGGAGTTCAATTTGAGGCCACATCCTCCCTATGTTGGTCTGCAACTAACACCCAGGTGACGTCAACGTCGATTGCAATGGATGTAGGCACATGCACCAGATAAGTTTCACTTGGCCCACTGGAGACGTATGTTATTTACTGACGAGTCTCGGTTCACGCTTTGCAGGTGAGATGGATGACAACGTTGCTATCGACGTTGAGGTGAACGATATACTGAAGGAAAACAACAGATTCGGGGAGGGTCTGTTATGGTTTGGGGGGAGGGGGGGGAGGATTTCACATGGCATGAAGCACCTCTCGTGGTCATCCAAGGCAATCTTACAGCCATAAGATATCGAGATTAGGTCCTCATGCCTCACATCCTTCCACTTATCTGTGTGCATAATCTTGCATTGCAGCAGGATAATGCAAGGCCACACATTGCTAGGGTTTGTCATGACTTCCTCAACCAAAACAATGTCCCAGTTCTCAATTGGACACCTTACAGTCCAGATTTGTCCCCACTCGAACATTTGTGGGACAAGCTGGACAGGAGGGTCAGGCAGTGTGTCAACATCCCAAACAACGTCGCTCAGCTCATGCAGGCCCTTCTTCAGGAATGGAATAACATCCTATAAAAGACCATAAACAACTTGATGGGGTCAATGGTAAGGAGAGTTAGAGCAGCGACTGAAGCCCGGGGTGGGCACACCTGCTATTGATTTTGATCAGGAAATGGCATAGGGTACCACATTGAACGTTATCCATGGAAATGCCGTCTGTGTTAAGACAACAAATCTCATCAAAATTTAATCAGTAACAAATCTCATCAAAATTTAATCAGTTATGAAGAAATAACATCAAAATCCAAACAATGAAATAATCATCCATAATATATTTGAATTATTTACCACAGAAAAAAACTTGTGTTTCTTTTTTCTGCTACAACAATATTAGAACATTTCTTTTCATGTTCTATCGGTTGATAGTACCTAAGTTTGTGTGATTTCTGAAATAAATCCTGAAGCAGCGAAGCTGCTGAAGTTTTTTAACAGAAATCACACAAACTCGGGTACTATCGTCCGATAGAACATGAAAAGAAACGTTCTAATTATTTTATTATGCCGAACAAAAAATAGCTTTCATTGTTAAGCGTTAATTGCAATCTTGTAACAATGTAGCCGAATCCAGAATGCTTTTAGTGACGTCATTTCAAACGAATGACACCACTTTAGGAGTTTCCAGATCACCAAAGTCGAAAATAACTTGTTACAAGTTCCGTCCCTTTGGGAGTTTCTGTATCACCAAATGTCAGTGTTTACAACTGCATCATGCTCTTCATGTTATAATTCACTATTAATGCATGTGTGATAAATGATATGATGGAATATAAATTATGTTTCTTGGACGATGACAATTGTCAGAATTAAGCGGAGTGAAACAATTTATTTTGAACTTAAGGCGGCAACTCAGTGAGGTCGGTGAGTAACACTAAACTTGTGGAAATATAAATTAAACAATTGATTGAAGTCATATTCATGATTCACTAAAGTGGTGAACAACATGTGAGTTTTTAATATTTCCGATTCTTTTGAATTCATTGTTTGCATTTAAAATTGAAAACACACCCACTGAAGATGACATATCTGTTGGTAAGTTTGTGTCAATCGGCGCCAGCATTTGGTGTTGAGAAATTCTAATCACAGCGTGCATAATCGACGCTGATCAATGGAAGTGGAGCTTACATTTTCTTTGTTCTCATGTCTCCAGGGAAGAACGTTCCGATAGTACCCGTGTTTTTTCCAAAAACTCCAGTACTATGACTTTTAGAAGGTGTCAAATTAACCAATCACGGCTGATGTCACAGACGTGAGGCATAATAATATATGTTGGGAAGACTTGGTTGGACCATTTGGCCACTTCTATTTTTTGGGGGGGGTATCAGTTTTCACCTCAACTACATGTGGAAGTTCGAAAATCAAAATGAAGGTTGTGATGCATAGAACAGAAAAAATATATGTGTTCAACTAAACTATTCATTGTCGTTCCTATTCGCAATGTGCGCAAATGATGCACAAGCGGTAATACATGTAATACTAAAAGCAAGTAGTATTTTATGCCTAGATTTTTTTCAACTTGTGTTTATAACCTCAGTAAAATATTACACATGTTCCACACAAATATGCATTCACAATTATCCTCTCATTCATAACCACAACACATAAATGAAATGTAAACAATAACCACATTTACGTAAACCTAAGAGAACTAGGATGTGTCACTTGCTGTTATTTTTCATTCATGACCAGTTACATCTCCATTTATGTTGCGTTTACAACAAGTTAAATCGACTTGTCCCTATATCCCGATAAATTCTGTCTTTTGATTGGTCAGAATGCCTTGGGCAAATAGCCATGGCAAAGGGTGCACCCAACATCCAAGGTATATGAGAGCGTGCAACATCCAGGGTATAAGGGTATAAACATCGGGGGTATATGGTTTAAATGAAAGCTTTTCACTTCCACTCGCCACGTCATAAAAATCGAACCTAAAAACCGACAGTTATATCATATTTTGCCATTATAAATTAAATAGTTGAATAATTAAATGAAACAGCTTGATAAAAATAAAATGAGAGCAAATATCGTCCCCCGAGTTCCAATGTGTTCTATGTGCCAGTAGGCACATAGAACACATTGGAACTCGGGGGATGATATGTAGACAAAATACTGTTTACTCGTTTCCTTAACAACCCAAGGGATATAACTCTATCAGCTATCTTCTGTATTTGTAAAAACAAAACATATATTCATGAATTTTGTCCCACTGATTGCAGAACAGGAGAAATGCATCCACAAATTTATTTCCTCTATGTTTCTATTGTGTTTCAAACGGGACAAAAACATTATATCCGCCAACATGTATGGTATATGGAGATTTTATACCCTGATGTCTCATTTAAACACCTCGCCTGCGGCTCAGTGTTTAAAAACCCGACATCCAGGTATTAAATGACAACTCAGCCTGCAGTATTCTGAGGAATGAGATTGACAGTATCCAGCCTGTCTAGTTAACACAAATCTAGTCGGAAAGTTAGAAAAATGTCATTTGAAACGACATCCGAGATCATGTTATGTCTACTTTGCACGATGTATCACCACCTGAGTGGAAAAAGGCACCATCTGCAATGCTAAAGCATTGCAGATGGCATCTTGGTCCTCTCAGGGGACAATATATCACTTTTACTTTGTCCGCTTCGATGATACCTGCTCAATTCTCGTTGACTCCAGTATGTTGTTTAGATAACAGGGCGAGCTGTCACCACTATAATATAAAGAACAGCAAATGTCTCAACTCTTTTTTGGTAGTGATAAAGTCAAAACAATGGATTTGAGCAATGTGAACGTCAGAATCTCGTCCTATATGGTTCTAATTTATGACAGTACATTGCATGTTGGTGTATGCAGTGGCACATGCCAAAATTTCTACACAGATGAAAAAAATTCTTAATTTTTCAGAAGCAAGTGATAGGTTTGTCTACTTGCAGTTCGATAGTATGAATGGTGTAACCAGTATGCATATTGATACAGGGTACACATGACAGAATGACAACGCTAGTAAGACAGACATAGTATCATAACAATTGTGAAATGGATTCGATTCAAGATTCGATTGTTTTTTTTTCCTGATTCGATTGAAGATTTGATTCGATTGAAAAACCATGATTTGCTAGGCCCTATTCACCATCCATCAGTTTTGTAACATCTTCATATTTTATATTTGTGACAAATGACAAGAGTATTTACTCGGAATAAATGGGAATGTATGCCATATGGTTGTTGCTTGTTAATTATTCATGGTCAGACTCATTCAAGCTTCTGTCTCCACTTGAAGAAGTTCTGTGATAGACCCTTGGTGAATGAAAAGTGTGTGTGTGAAGGGGGTATTTTCTGCCAATAATAACAGAATATTTTTACCCACCTCATTTTAACTCGTGTTGGCTTTGAAAGGGTGAATCCATAGATGAAGGTCAAGGGTGTCCCTGAGGAGAATGTTTTAACTTTTTGTTTCACTTATTAGTACTTTTCTAAGGCTTACAGGGTTCATACAGAATTATCATTTTGAAATTCAATATGGCTAAATATATAAAATTTAGGGCCACTCTTTAACTAACTAAACCTCCATGAATTTTATTATTAAATCTTCACAAAAACATTCTGCATGTAGAAACTTGTTTCTGTACTGTTTGTTGTTTGTAGTATTTAAACTGTTTTAATCAATTGCAATACATAAAAACAATAATGGCAATATAATTTGTCCCTTGAGTGCAACAAGGCACCATCTGCAAGCATTGCAGATGGTGCCATGTTGCACTCAAGGGACAATCTACAGTTTTTATTAACTACAGGGGCCAAAAAGGATCCGGATGTTTTTTATTAGTCTCAAAACAGGGGTTTTCGGCTGTTCAGGGTTTCATAAACCTCCCACTGAGTGTATTGGCATCAGTGGTAGAGACATTTAGAACAGCAATGTTTGTATCGTTTAAATGAAAGTAAAATTTAGAATTTACTTCAAAACATAAATACCGTAGTGGATTCTTAATAATCACTTTACTGATGCTTTTAGTGATTCAAACGGGTACATTGTCCAACATAACAGGTGCCCACACTGCAGATACCATAGAATTTTATTAGTTTTTCAGGGAGTTTTAGAATTTACAAAGGCTTTTCAAGGCAAGTAAATGTTTTAGGGCTTTTTCAAAGCGAACATTGAAAATTCAAGGACTTTTAAAGCCTGTATGAACCCTGGCTTAGGTAAACCCAAAATAAAGACATAACTGTAACAAAATGAATCAAGACATACCAGCGTGAGAGTACATTCATTGAAACTTGTATCTGGGATTTTGGGCATGAGTTACATGTATATATAAGGTTGACATTTTACAGGAAAAGATTGGGGAGGGGAGACAGTCCCACTCAATCTCTCCTGTGGTCCCACCAATGGTGAATCTTTTAGTCCTATCTTCACTTGGGAACACATTTGTTAAAGAAAACATTTCTAGTAGAGTAAGTACAGGAATAATCATCAAAAATTTAATTAATGAAGCACTGAGTACAACCTGGTGCTTCATTAATTAAAATTTTGCTGCTGATGATTTTTATTACCTGGTAAATACATGCATGGATATCACTGCCCATGTGTGGATTACTCCCAGTCCACGATGACTGTACTATATACATGTGTTGCATTCGTGATATAGCAGTAGATGTTACATGTAAAAGTGACCTTCAACTCATAACAAACAAATAATATGATACAGTATGCAGAGAGTGGATTATTAAACTTCTATTGGAGGTTCATAGACAAAACTTTTCAGGGTTTTTTTTTCACCCCAGTTGTATGGGAGACTATAGCAGAAAATCAAAGCAGTCTTTGTTGTCTTCAACACATGGTTTTCTACTGTTTCTTGTGGTGCACTGACACACGCTGCTCGAAGAGTGAAACTTTCCCACCACATTTTGCTCCTCTGTATTCTCACTAGTTAGGTATACAAGTAAAAGCAAGAATGTCTTGACAGTGACACATGTGAGAATTTTGGTGGGCTGCAAGTTATGTCTGGTGGGGAAATGGAATTGAGGTTTAATTGAACAGGTAAATATGTGAAAAATTAACAAAAGTACATGTGTCATTCAGGCCCGAAGGTATTGGTGGGGGGCAGTCCTCCACCCTCACACCATGATGTGTCTGTTGGAAATTTTTGTTTTCTGTCAAGAAAATTGTTCGTTGCCCAACTGCCAATTATTTTCTCTGAAGGCTGCTAAGTTGAAGAAAAAGAGTAGACCATTTGATGAAACCCCAATTTTCATTATGCAAAAATACCCTTCTTAGCTCACCTGGCCTAAAAGGCCATGTGAGCTTTTCACATCACTTGGCGTCCATAAACTTTTCACATTTTCATCTTCTTCTCTGAACTGCTGAGCCAGTGTGAACCAAACTTGGCAGGAATGGTCTATGGGAGGTCCTCTACAAATGATCCTCATTTTGTTCCCGTCGGATGAAAAACATGGCTTCCAGACGAATTCTTTTATTCTGGTTGGTAGATTTTCAAAAATCTTCTCCTCTGAAACCACCAGGCCAAATGTTTTGAAACTTCACATAAATGATGACTGGGACCCCATATACCAATGATCCTCATTTAATGTTGATCGAGTTACAAACATGGCTGCAATTGAGGCTTACAGTTATTATAGAAACCCTATGGGAAATCACATTTTCATCTTCTCTGGAACTACTGAGCCGACATGAACCAAACCTGGCAGGGATAGTCTATGGGAGGTCCTCTACAAATGATCCTCATTTTGTTCCCATTGGTTGGAAAACTTGGCCGCCAGAGGCATTCTTTGATTCTGATTGGTGGATTTTGAAAAATCTTCTCTGAAACTACAGGACCAAATGTTTTGAAACTTTGCATGGTTGATGACTGGGACACCCTCTACCAACGATCCTCATTTAATGTTGATCAGGTTGCAAACATGGCTTCAATTGCAGCTCAAAGTTACTATAGAAACCCTATGGGAAATCACATTTTCATCTCCTTCTCTGGAACTACTGAGCCGACGTGAACCAAACTTGGCAGGGAGGAACTCTACAAACGATCCTCATTTTGTTCCTGTGGGTTGAAAAACATGGCAGCCAGAGGCATTCTTTGATTCTGGTTGGTGGATTTTCTAAAATCTTTTCTGAAACTGCCAGGCTAAATGTTTTGATACATCACATAGACTGGGACCCCCTCTACCAAACATCCTCATTTAATGTTGATCAGGTTGTAAACATGGCTGTAATTGCTGCTTATAGTTACTATAGAAACACTATGGGAAATTTTCACATTTTCATCTTCTTCTCGGGAACTACTGAGCTGACGTGAACCAAACCTGGCAGGGATAGTCTATGGGAGGTCGTCTACAAAAGCTCTTCATTTTTGTTACCATGCATCGAAAAACATGGCTGCCAGAAGCATTTTTTATTCTGACTGGTGGATTTTGAAAAATCTTCTCCTCTGAAACCACAGGACCAAATGTTTTGAAACTTTGCATGGTTGATGACTGGGACACCCTCTACCAATGATCCTCATTTAAAGTTGATCGTGTTGCAAACATGGCCATAATTATGGCTTATAGTTACTATAGAAACCCTATGGGAAATCACATTTTCATCTTCTCTGGAACTACTGAGCCGACGTGAACCAAACTTGGCAGAAATGGTCTATGGGAAGTCCTCTACAAACGATCCTCTTTTTGTTCCCGTTGGTTGGAAAATATAGCCACCAGAGACATTCTCTTTTTCAGATTGATAGATGCAAAAATCTTCCCCTCTGAAACTACGTAGTCAAATGTTTTGAAACTTCACATCATTGAGGACTGGGACTTCTACCAATGATCCTCATGTAATGTTGATGTAATGTTGCAAACATAGCCATAATTGCAGCTGACAGTTACCATGGAAAGACTATGGGAAATCACATTTTTATATGTATTTCCAGGTGAGTGAATACAGGCTCTTCAGAGCTTCTGGTATTTAATACTATTCAAAAAAAGTAGGGGATATCCAAACTGATGTTAATATTTTCAGAAAATGGTATTGGATACACGTGATTCGACACATCAATATGTTACCAAGTTTAGTGTGGATCATGAATGTCACCAGCCCACGAAAACGGTGCGGTTTTTCGCATGAGAGCTGCATTAATGTCTGTGGGGTACATTTTGGAATTTTCATTTGTACTGGACAGGCTTTCTCGGAGGTCTCATCGTTCTTTTCTTGGTATACACTCGTTCATCAATAGTTTCTGGTCGAAACGTAACTTTTGAGGTATGCGAAGACTTACATGTGACGAATGTGTTGTTGACATGTTGGAAACTGGCAACAGACAGACTGCAGTGGCTCAATTCTCAACATTACTCAATCGGTGATTAGCAGGTTGTGGTCACGCTACCGTCAGACAGGCAATGTTGATGACAGACGTCGGTCAGGTCGTCCAAGGGTTACAACTGCTAACCAGGATCGTTTCATCCGAACCACAGCATTATGTAACCGCCATCAAAGTGCCTCAGAAATTGGACAGCAACTACACTGAGCGACAGATGTGTACGTCAGTAGTCAGACTATCCGAAATTGCCTACACAGCTGGAATTTGTATGCTTTATGACCTCAAATAATTCCATGTTTGAACGTTCCATTGCAGCAAGGCGTAATTGATGTGGGGCATGACAGCACTGGGACAATCGTCGGAGCAACGTCATGTTTTCGGATGAATCGAGGTTCACTCACGACAGGCAAAACAGTGTGGCGGCGGTGGAACGAACAATACCATGACATAACCGTTAGACAGCACAATTGTTTTGGTGGTGGATCGATTATGGTGTGGGGAGGCATAACCAAGATAAACAGAACAGCATTACATGTCATCCAAGGGCGTGTCACAGGGCACATGTTAGCAGCTCATGTGGTGCCATTTACGCGATGTCACAGCCATCGAATCATTTTCCAAGATGACAATGCAAAAGCACACAGGGCCTGTGTCACTACAGAGTTCCTTAATGAGCAGAACATCACTACACTGCCTTGGCCAGCCCTTTCACCAATCGAGCATGTCTGGGATATGCTTGGCGTTGACAATGCCAACAGCCTCCTATCAATGTCCAGGAACTTGCCGCTGCTCTGTCGGAAGAATGGAATAACATCAGTCAAGCTGATATTGGATGTTTGGTGAGGAGTATGCCACGTTGGATCCGTGCTTGTCTCGCGAACCGAGGAGGATTTACAAGGCATTGAGGTCTTGGACTGAATGTGGTAAATTCTCTGACTGACCATCCATGTCTTCTGCAGCTCAGTGCATGGAATGTGTGCCTGTCAGACACCCAACTATCACTGAAATCATTCACCAGATGTCACAGTGCAATATCTCAACTGTCTTTTTGATGAAAATATAAATATATACTACTCAAAGTTTGCTGAGCACCAATTATTTGACACATCATTGTGAAACTTGCTTGTGAAATATTTGCGATATTTTTGGTGGATATGATTGAGGAATGTATTGAGATGGTCACCAGTGTTTACATTAGCTCTCTTGACAGGCAGACTTTTCGTGACAGTCATGGAAAGCATGTACCCCTAGAATTTCATGATGTTTTCTTGTACTGTCTACATGTACATGACATGTGTAGGGTATTCAATCTTCATTTCAACACAAACCCTTGTGATTTAATGATTGAATATGGCAAATCCAAATGTAAGAAGACATTTGTCTGAAGCAGAAATGTGGCAGGCTGTAGGGATGGTGGAGCAAGAGGCTACCCATCGTCAGGTTGGTGAAGCCCTTGGTGTGAACCATACGTTGATCACCAGAGCCTGGGCAAGATTTCAGCAGTATGGCACACCAGTAAGACGTCATGGTGGTGGCAGAGACAGGGCAACATCTGCAGCCCGGTTTTTGATCATTCAGGCCCATAGGAACCGCTTTGCCACAGCAACCCAGCTTCACAGTGACCTTCAGAATGCATCCGGGGTAAATGTTTCGACGCAGACTATCCAGGCAAGGTTGCATGAAGGTGATCTCCGATCGAGAAGACCATGTATTTGCATTCCGCTGTCCCAGAACCACAGCCAGGCACGATACGAATGGGCCACGGACCATGTTGGATGGACCAGAGAAGATTGGCGACATGTCCTTTTTACAGATGAGTCATGGTACTGCATAGACCACACAGATAGGCGTTCTAGGGTATGGAGAAGACCAGGAGAGCGATTCCATGCAGCCAACATTGCTGAGCATGACCGCTATGGTGGAGGGTCAATCATGGTCTGGGGTGGCATCAGCTGGGATGAGCTCTGTGTCCTTGAATGTGGTACATTGACTGCACAACGGTATATTGATGAGATCTTGGATGGCCACGTCCAATTGTATGCAGGTGCAGTGGGTGATAGATTCATTCTGATGGACGATAATGCCCGTCCTCATGTTGCCCATGCTGTCGGGGAGTACCGACAGAGGGAGGGGGGATTGAGCGTATAGGCTGGCAAGTAAGATCCCCTGACCTCAGTCCAATCGATCATGAATGAGTTGCAGCTTGCAATTTTGGCCCGCCTAGTCCGGCCAAGAAGTGTCCAGGAGCTTGGTGCCATGCTGGTCCAAGAATGGAACAACATCCCACAAAGGACCACCAGGAACCTGATTGGGAGCATGAGAAGGCATTGTCAAGCTGTAATTAACAGTAATATGTCTAATACTGGATATTGAAGCCATCCCAGTTCGCTCCATCAACTTTTTGGCATATTGAAAAATTTCCTCTTTTACCAATAATATCCATTTTCCATGGTTATCATATTCAAAAGCTAAAAAATGTCAAACACAAATAAAATCTTAATTTCTGTGATTTTCTGTGTTGACACCCCCACCCCAAGGATGCTGTATAAGAAATATAAAGATTTTGACTCTTGGGTCTCGAAGAAGTTTTTTTTTCTCATTGCACTAATTTAAAATTTGGGTTCTGAAAAGAACTTGGGGACACAGTTTCAGCAAATTGGAATCTACCCCCCATTATTTATTTATTGATATTTAAGGTCACATATTTCTGCACCATGGCTAATCGTGACTGCAACATGGAGATGAAGTCAAGTTTCGTTAATCATTTATAACCATGTGGTCCATTTTAGAGGACTTCCACCCCATTATTTATTATTTATTGGTGTTTAACCTCCTTTACCTAATGAATCGGCTGCATCCACCTGCGTAATTTACAAATCAAGTAGTTTAAAAAAAAATTATATTTCAAAAAATGTCAACGACACCAAATCATGTGACCCCTCATTGGAATGAGCTCGTTGAGCTAATTATCTTCAGTATTCATAAATAATAAATGATTTGCTGCAATTTATTGGCGAGTGCCAACAGGCCCTCTCCAATAAATTGTAACGAAACAATTATTTATTTATTGATGTTTAAGGTCACATACTTATGCACAATGGCTAATCATGACCGCAACATGAAGATAAAATCATATGTCCAGCCCATCGTTTATACCCATGTTGCCCATTTTCAAGGATTCCCACCCCAGGCATTGGTGACCGGGTCCTATTGTACCAGTAAATTAAAAACAGAGTTTGTGCACCACAGTAAACAATGTTTCACTTTCCGGGGTTCCCACGGGGTAACAAAACAATTTGATATTAACATTTTGGTTCTACAGGTGAGAAAACATCAAGGTAATGCATCCAGTGTAAAGCCACTACAGTGGCTTCCAGCACTTTTCAATAGAGCCATGATAGTGGCTTCCAGCACTCAACCAGTTATTTTCGATTTGTATAGAAGATTCTTGTGTGTGCAATTACTTCTAGATTTACAGGTATGAAATGAATTGAAACTTGTTAAACATGACCACCAACAAGTGAACATGCCCAGAATTTTCAATCAGCAACAATTTAAACCAGGTTACATCCCTTGAACTTACAAATCATTTTGAAATGCCACATTTAGAGGTGCATTCGGGAAAGTGAAAAGTGGGGGTATTAATCACCTTCAGTGATAGTTCTAGTTGTGGTATTGTTCTCACAACACACATTTCAGAAAAAAAACTTTATTACTTTCCAAAGTATGATTTACTGGGATTTCCGGGTTTGATTATAAACAATAACTTCACAAGTGAATTATGCAATCAACAATTGTGTCATGTATCCGTGTGCACAAATGAAGATGCTTTGCTGTGGGTGTAATGGGGACTTTATTGGATTTTTTGTTGTTGCTTTTTTAACCCTTTACCTAACATGAAAAGCAGACGACACTTGCAAACAAAATTCTTGAATAACTATTATTTTCATTTTTTGTCTCAAAAACATAGGTTATAACCCCTTATTGGAATGAGCTCATTCCAATTAGGGGTCATAACCTATGTTTAAGAGACAAAAAATGAAAAAATAATGAAAATTAATTGGCGAGTTTTGATAATAGCGCTGGCCGTTTTTGGCTGTTACGTTAGGTAAAGGGTTAAATAATATCATTATCGTTCATAATGAAAAGTAATAAACAGAGTAAACGCTTGACTGGACTGGTTACATGAAATAATTCATTCTATGCGAGGGACTATATTGTAAAACACTTGTGCGCATTCGCACACTCGTGTTTGTACAGTGTCCCTCACCTCTCATGAATTATTTCTTCATGTAACCAGTCCAGTCAAGTGATTACTCTCTATATATACCACACTCCACAATGAGGTTTGTTTGTTTATTTGGGTATGATGCCACTTTCAATGGCCAGAGACACATCATGTTGACATCATGTTGGTCAGTTTTATGAGTGGAGAAGGCTGGAGTACCTGGAGAGTACATGTACCACCAAGTAGAGGTGAGCAACCTTCAAACTCTTCAACTTACTAACTCTGCACAAGCAGAGTAAACAACAGTTGAAGGAAAGCCTTAGCCCTTTACCCAACGTAACGGCCAAAACCGGCCAGCGCTATTCTCAAAAATTGCCAATTAATTTTCATTATTTTTTTCATTTTTTGTCTCAATACATATGTTTTTGAGACAAAAAATGAAAAAAATTAGTTATTCAAGAATTTTTTTTGGAAGTGTCGTCTGCTTTTCATGTTAGGTAAAGGGTTAACTTGTACAGTGCTGGAAGCCCATATTTGGGCTTTACTCTGAGGTGAAGGTACTGCAACTTGAAGGCTTCATACTCAATGGATGTGCTTTGTATTATCTTTGAAGTGATATTATTTAGTTTGTAAGGACTTGTCTTGTAACAATTTATGGGAGAGTGCCTGTAGGCACTCTCCCATAAATTGTAACAAGGCAAAGAAGATATGTGAACAAATTTTGATGACCAAAAATAATTCAGCACTCTACCAGTTAATACACTTTGCCAATATGCCACACACAGACAACTGGGATTAAGTGTTTTGCCCAAGGATATAATGCAGTTACCACTAGTCAGAATCACACCGTCAACCTTTCAATTTTAATTCCTTCACTATGAGGTAAAATGGCTCCTCTGCAGCCAACTGATCACTTATTTTACACACTGATGTCAGAAAATAAAACTACACATTTATTCCATAATGCAACTACACATTATAAGTTATCTCTGCCAACATGTATGGTATATGGAGATTTAATTTAAAACTGGAAAAAAATAAATTAATTTGAAAGCTGAATTTTATGAATAGTGTGGGCTGATTAGGTAGAGAATTAAAAGTTAATACAGTGGAGCCTACTTAATTGGATATTTCTTAACTGAATAACCCTGTTAATTGAATATAATTTCCCAACACAAAACCATTTACCATACCTCCAGTACAAATGTCACCTGTTAAGTGAATATAGGTTACTGAGTAAACTCCTGTTAATTGAATAAAAAATTGTGTAACCCATTGAGAAATTACCCTGACTCTCCCCAGTTTTCCTTTGTTTAAAGACATATTTGGCCTCAGTACATCCAATACAGGCATTCAATCTGTTATATCTTGTTTGACAGAGCTCATGGAGCTCTGTCAAACAAGATATAATAGAATAAATGTGAAGTTTATCTCTAGAATACAGGAAAGTGACATGATCCCTGTTAATTGAATAATTTTCATTAGCAAAGTGGCTATTCAATTAACAAGGTACGACTCTACCTCTACTGTATGGAATGGGAGGGGGAGGGACAAATCCTACATGTACTTTCTGGTCCCAAATGCTTCCTATGCCCCCATGTAGACAAAAGATCAAGTAGGTAGTGAAACATAACACTAATTAACTTTTTATGCGAAGCAATGGGAAAGGAGAAAATGATAAGAAAGTGTTGAATCTTGCTCACATTTATTCAGTCTCATACATGTACATGGACAATTGACACGTTTCATTACATACAAATCAGTTACACAGTTCGTAAAAAGTTAATGCGGAGCCATCTTCAAGACAGTATATACAGACAACAAAATAAAAACACGCATTACCGAAATGAAACAAGGTGCCGTTTGTTATTGGGACTTCTATGACTAGCAACAATTATATTTTGTCAAGGGCTTTTCACATTAGACAGCAAGCAAGTATTTCGAGCGATGCGATAAAGTAATCAATAACAATATGTCTTCAGTTTACAGTTTTGACAGTGTGACGCCCATAATGTATAGTACTGTTATTATAAAAATGACAGAGAATTTTCACCAGATTGCGACTGAGTCGTGATCTGGTCAAATCCTCTATCTGCTTTTCTGTCCACAATAAGCCTTTTATGAAACTGCCCTCTTGGCTTTAATTTATGCAAGGTCACAGGTCGGAGGGTGTAAACAAAGCAATTTCCATGTTCATTGCATTGAGTTCTGTGTCAGCCAAGACAACTAGTTTCGTGAAATATCGAGTTTAAATTTGCAGATCCGATGTCATCATTCAAATTAACTGAAGTGGCAACCCTACATGTTGATGATTTTAAACGAAGGGATACCGCAGGTTTAAAGACTTTTTATACGGAGGCGAGGACTTGTTTTGAATGGCAACAAGGAAACACTCGTTGCACAGAGTTTCTCGGCTTGAGGAATCCCCGAAAGTTGTTGAAACATTGCCCACGACCACAGAGTCATGACACTGTGTGCATTCAAACACCATTTAAGTCAATAGGAACTCAATTCGAAATAATGAAAGTTCTCATACAACACTGTCATTGTCTTAAACAATTGGTATCCAAGGCTAAAAATTTTTTTGAATTCGCACTAATGAACAAAATGGGGTTTGAAGCACCTCACCCGCTCTCTTCTCCCATTGCTAACAATGTGTTCTCTTGAAATGTGTACACCTCACGACCTGTGACCTTACATAGATTAAAGGCCAAGATGGCAGTTTTGAAAAAGGCTTATACTGCATAATATTGCAGATCTGTTTAAAAAGAGACACTAAAATGATGCAACTCAGATGCTATTTTGGTTTCTCTTTCCTTAACCCTTTACCAAACACAAAAAGCAGACAGCACTTGCAAACAAAATTCTTGAATAACTATATTTTTTTCCATTTTTTGTGTCAAAGGCATACATGTAGCTTATGACCCCCTCAATGGAACTAGCTCAATAAGCTGGTTCCTATGAGGGTCATAAGCTATGTTTTTGTGACAAAAAATGAAAATGTAATGAAAATTGAATGGTGAATTTTGTGAATCGCACTGGCCGGTTTTGATTTGGGTAAAGGGTTAACTGATAAACAGGCTTTATTCTGAAGTGTGTGTGCCACAATTTGAAGACTTCATATGCTATGGATATGCTTCATATTATCTCAGAAGTGAAATTATTTAGTCAGTGTGGATTTGCCTTGTTACCATGTATGGGAGAGTGCCCACAGGCACTCTCATATAAATTATAACAAAGTAAAAGTCATGGGAACAAATTTTGATGACCAAAAATAATTCAGCACTCTACCAGATAATCAGTCCATAGATATATTTCATCTAAATTTGGAAGAATCCATTTGGATTCTCGCGAAAATGATTGCGAGAATCCATACCTGGTATGAGTGTCCCAGGATCCCATTAGGCCACCATGGTTGAACCTCTGTTTTATACTGATAACACATCTTAGCCCTTTTCCCAACACAGCTTTTTAATATTTAAAATGTAAACTGAATTTGATCATTTTAAAAAAACAAACAATATTTATCAATAAAACCTTACATGTATGGATGCCATTAGAACCGGCTCTTTGAGCCAGTTCCAATGACAGCCATATTTGTACAGTTTTATTGAGAAAGTGTCAGGATATTTCAGGACATGTTAACATTATATTGGCTGATTTGCTGCTCTGTGTTAAAGGGCTAAATTGACTCAATTCTTTTCACGCGAATCCTACCAGAGGTTCAGCAACAATCTACATGGATTCTCACTGGCTTTGTTGCGTGAATCAGCATGAATGGATTCACAGATTCTCGGCGAAATATAAGCTCTGCATTCTTAATTACACAATATTTGAAAACCTGAATTTTTCAATCATCAGTGTAAACGTGTTGCAATCAGACAACAAGCCTTATAGTGATCCTCTCATTCTAAAGACTGTATTCACAGTAGAGCAGAACAAACACAAATAGTACAATGTACAGTTAATAATAGAAGTCCTGTCATGAACTGTGCACTTATCTAGGCTTAATTGCGCGTAGGAATCGCATGTAATTGCCATATCGAATGGCATCCAAAGCACAGCGGCAGGTTCTATTGGTTTCTCATAGCAAACACAGGCAATGTTTCTGCCAATGGACCTCCCGATTACCCGGAGGTCCATTGGCTGAAGCATTACTTGTGCACAGGCCATATGTACAGAACTTGATATACTTACTATGGTCCTAACACGGAGATTAACACGCAGATCGGCGTGCTATTTGTGCGCATTTCATAACAGGACTTCTAGTTTTAACTGTAACTTCTAGATCAACATACATGTACGAATGTGTGGACACCACTGCTCACGCGTGGATTAAATTACATTTGTATGACCAGTCCACGGTGACTGTACTGTAGGCCCGAGTCACGATGTGAAACTTTGATATAATTCTGCTACTGATATTTTGGGTGCATGAAAAAAATGTGCACCTCAATTCTCTGTCAAACAAGATACATGTATAACAGAATAAACATTTTGTTTATCACATTGTGACATCAACACTCCTGTTACATGTAGTTGAATATTTCTCTCTAGAATTGTGTTTGTCCAATTAACCATGTACTACTGTACACGTCGTGAGCTGGTGAAATGCTTGTTTGTTTATTGGTGTTTAAGGTAGTTTTCTGCATATGTGGCTATATCAAGACCGCAGCATACATGTAACAACATTTGTATAAAGGCAAGTTTAGCCAATCAATTGTACCTAAACTGCCCTGGTTAGAGGACTTCCACGCCATAGGCTGGTTGCCAGGTCTTATGTACAAGTAAAACAGAAATTGTTATGCATGGTAGTCAAGACAAGCTCCATTTACCCAGACTGGGTATTATTCAGGCATGTTGTGCACCTACTACTCTCCAAGGAAAATTCAGACTCCTAACCACCTCAGGCCAAAACCTGAGCCTAGGTTCAGGTTTGGACCTGTGGTGGTCAAGAGTCTAATAATGGCTGCATTAAGATTTAAGAAGCCAGTTACAGTTAAAACTAGAAGTCCTGTCATGGAATGCGCACAAATAGCACGTTGATCAGCGCGTTAATCTACGCGTTATGACCACAGTAAGGCTATATCAAATTCTTACATATGGCCTGTGCACAAGCAATGTTTCAGCCAATGGACCTCCGGGTAACCCGGAGGTCCATTGGCAGAAACATTGCCTGTGTTTGCTTTGAATAACCTGGAGAACCTGCCGTGCTTTGGATGCTATTCGATATGGCAATTGCGTGCAATTCCTACGTGCAATTAAGCCTAGATAAGCGCACAGTTCGTGACAGGACTTCGAGTTTTAACGGTATATTCCTTGGCAAACTGAGAAGGGCATTTAATTGTACTCCCATACTTTATAGCATGCCAGACCTGGTATCATGTGTTGTATCTTTATGCTTCTTTCCTATATTAATTACATGTACAATGTATTTTTATGTTCTATAGCCTCTGATACTTGTTACGAGCACGATGGGGTGGAGAGTATATGTAATAACTAATAATTCATCAGTAATGGAGTGACAAAAAACCCATAACAATCAACTTTGAAACAGTGGTCAATTATAGGTGTTTCTGATGATCAGTCGACTTCTTGATTAGGCCTAAAAAAATTAAAAATGTGTTTCTCAGGCTCTCCCACATGGTCCTTTTGGCTGCTACATGCTCTCTTTTTATAACCAATATAAACTTAAAAAATATAAAAATTAAATGGTTTATGTCTGATATTTTACCCAAGTTAAAAAATTCGATAAATTTGTCCCTTCAGTGCAAGAAGGCTTTGCAATGCTTTACCTTCTTGCTCTCAAGGGCTGAAATACACCACCACCCATGCTACTCTGTAGATTATGAGGCCTAAAACATAAACCAAGAACTTTTGATGGCAAAGAAATAATTACAGAAATAAAAATAAAATTAAAAACCGCCCGTCCACCCGCAGGCAATTTTACAAATGGCCTGAGAAACAGAAGATCTACTATATGTGGCCTTAATTATTATTTATTTATTTATTGGTGTTTAAGATCACATACTTCTGCACAATGGCAAATCATGACCACAACATGGAGATAAAGTCAGTCAATCATTTATATATGTAACCCATGTTGCTTATTTTAGAGGACTCAAACCCCAAGCATAAGTGACTGGGACCTATTTTACCAGTGAAGCAGAGCTTGTTTGCCACAGTAAACAAGCACTGCTTCACTTCCCACGGTTCCAGCAGGCTGTGGGGTTAATTTTTCACTTAGCAATTATTTCCAATTTCTGAAGACAATATACAAGAAGTACATGGGCCATGCGAGTGGTTCCTGTGCCATTGTGAAAAATAACAAATGCTTGTTGTGTAGAGAATATATGGTGTTACTACAGTTACTACAGTTAAAACTAGAAGTCATGTCACAATCTGTGAGCTTATCTAGTCTTAATTGCACTTAGGAATTGCGCACAATTGCCATATCGAATGGCACCCAAAGCACGGCAGGTTCTCCTGGTTATTCATAGCAAACACAGGCAATATTTCTGTCAATGGACCTCCGGGTTACCCGGAGGTCCATTGGCTGAAACATTGCTTGTGCGCAGGCCATATTACAGAATTTGATAGCCTTACTATGATTATAATGTGTATATTAATGCGCAGATCAATGTGCTATTTGTACGCATTTCAAGACAGGACTTCTAGTTTTAGTTGTATTCTACTCTCTTCAGTTCTGTATATGCAGTCGAATTTTAATATATATTTGCATAGTTACATGTACATTTATCCCAGAAGAGGTTTGAAATGATGTTAATGGTCTCTATTTACCAGTATACAATTGTATAGAGTTGAGCACGCTGTTCCACATGAATTGAATTACACAAATGGTGAAGTTTGATACGGACAAAAGTGCACTTACTCAGAGCGCTATTACTTCAAAATAGTGCATAATGCATTGACAAGACTTCTAGTTTGAACTGTACATGTACTAAATTCTAATTGGCACAGGCCTGCAGGCACAAAAGGCCTTCATTTGAAGGCTTGAAAATGAGATACAAACACATGATCACTCTCCCTTCAAGGCAACTTCATCCATAAATGAATGTCAGAAAAATGTTTGTTGAATATTCACAGTTGTGGTTTGTGATAAATATATACAAAGCAATATCTAATTCTGTACATGTATATCACAAGTCCTTGATCACTACATTCAGTTACTCTAAATACATCTCTGCTAGGTATCTCTTTTATCTGGTATGACATCAAACCCTTCTAGGAATTTCTCTTGTCTCACAGCATACATTGTATAGAAATCTTTGTGCTGTTGAGGAAAACAGTAAAAACAAGTATACATGTAACTTTAAACGTCTGAGTACAAGAAGCCATTATCAGGGCTTTAAAAAAAAATAGGGTACAAGAGCTAAAGCCAACATTTTCCCTGCTCACATTTCATATTCAGTCAATTGCAAAGAATATTTTATTTTATATAGATTTGTTTTATTACAAATTATTGGAGAGCACCTGTAGGCGCTCTTCAATACTTTGTAATAAAATAAATTTTGAAAAAACAAAATCAGACCACTAAAAAAAATATAGCCCTCAACCAGTTAATATATGTTCAACAGCATTTACATGCAAAAAAATTTCTACCCGATATTGGCCAACAAAAAGCCATCTATAGTATTTGACTTAGTGGGCTCCTCACTGGAAGCCTATGGCTGGGCTTTGATACATCAATCACTTACTTCATGCTTACTCTTGGACTGACAAACTTTCCACAGGTTTAAAATTTCTGAAAGCCTGTTAACAAATGATTTTGTGTCACTTCAGCTTTACAAATATAAAAGTACCATCAGCACTAGCTGGTGGGAACTATTTGTCATAATTTGTCCTAGCGATGGTAGAGCAAAACTGAAAAGGAGTTGGGGAGGGGCACAAATTAACTTGTTCAATCGTGGCTCCAAAATTATACTGAGGCCAAAAAAACCCTGAAAATTTTCAGTTGGGTAAATGTTTCAAGTGTCATTTTATGTTTGTGTTAGGCATAGGGTTGAAGAATTATAACAATCAAATATTGTTTAAAAGACATCAATTGGTAATTTCTTATTCATCAAAAGAGGGTGGATGGGAAGGGAGAGAAGTGTAGGATCTGAAAAAGTGGGAAAAAATAATTTCAGAAGTCAAAATACACACTGTGTTCCCTGTTACATCTACATGTATATGATGACTACATCTATACATCTAACATGAACATGGAATGTATAAATATAAAAGTGTGTATCTCTCTCCATCTCTGCCTGTCCATGTATTTCAGCATTTTTCAATTTGATACAGTTAAAACTAGAAGTCCTGTCATGAAATGCGCACAAATAGAACGTCGATCTGCGCATTAATCTACGCATTATGACCATAGTAAGGCTATCAAAATTTATGCATATGGCTTCTGCAAAAGCAATGTTTCAGCCAATGGACTTCCGGGTAACCCGGAGGTCCATTGGCAGAAACATTGCAGGTGTTTGCTATCAGTAACCAGGAGAACCTGCTGTGCTTTGGATGTCATTCGATATGGCAATTGTGTGCAATTCCTACGCGCAATTAAGCCTAGATAAGCGCACATTTCGTGACAGGACTTCTAGTTTTAACTGTACTTTCAACATTTAGTACTGAAACCTTACATTTACAGTGTTATTGGTGACAGGCTGCCGATGTGCAGGCTTGTACATATAGCTTTGAGGCAGGCTTTATCACCCTCACCCTCCATAGATATGTCTGATTTGTAAATAGTGAGAGAGGCAACAGACCCAAAGCTACATGTAGGATCTAAACATTTTCTGACCTAACATTGCAAGAGTTGACATTCTCCGACAGTGTTCCCAGGACCGTCAGTACGAACTTGAGACCGAACTCAGGATACGTGTACAATGTACTTCCTCAAAACAATGATAAATGAAAGAGGCTTGAAACATTCATTTGTTGTTATTATTTCAAAGAATTACATTCATTTAACAAAACTGCAGTACAGCTGCACAGGTCACTCTCCATAGGGGGAGGGGGGGGGGGGGTTAGGAGGAGGGCAATATTTCCACAGACCCCATAATATTAGATTCCAAACTTTAATTATAGGAATAATCATTAAAGATTTAATTAGTAAAGCACTGGGTACCGCTTCATTAATAACAATTTTGCTGATGGTGGTTTTTATTACCGGGTAAACACATGCGTGGATATCACTGTCCATGCAGGGATGCAACCAGTCCATGCAACTGTTCTGAAATTCTTTAAAATAATAATAATAAACAAAGTTTTTCATATTCAATTATGCATGACCACTTCGGCATTTTTTACGAAACATCACGAATCAGCCTTTAGTCATGAATCTGTCAACACTGACATGCATTCCTATCCACATCACACCACATGGAGGAATTCCAAGTAATTTATCTCAAACATATTCATATATTCCTACAGGTAACAAACATTTCCAACAGACAGGGTCATGGTAAGGAGCGGGACTGCCCCAGACCCCTCAAAGCTTCGGGTCCAAGAGATTGAAGTCCACCTGCATAATAATAAAAAAATCCTTGATGAGCTAATGGATTCTAAGTCTTTCTCTGCGTACAGCACAGTCATCATGGACTGATCACAATCTAGGCGTGGGCAGTGATGTCCACACATGCGGTTACAAGGTAATAAAAATTATCATTGGCAAAATTTCAATTAATGAAGCACCGGGTTGTACCCGGTGCTTCATTAATTAAATTTTTGATGATTATTCCTATAATTAGTGTTTGGAATCTAATACCATTGCATCTGTGGAAATATTACCCACTTGTGGAAAGTGACCAGTCCATGACAAGTGTAGTGGTTTAGCATTGATTTTAGGGCTCAACTGATTACCAAAAATGGCCTCTGACCGATTACCGGTTATTTCTGCTCACAATCAGCTGATTCCGATGTCGATTATGATTGTAATTGAGCTACTTGCAGCAATCGCATACCAGTCATGACTGTCAGTAGCGTACACTTGGGTGGTACACGTGGCTCTCACTTAGAGCCACATGTACCGCCTAAGTGTGCACAGCTGGTAATTTTACTGCAACCTGATTCAATGAAGTTCAACCTTCACATTTTCAGTATGAACTGGCGATTGCCGCAAATGCACTCAATTGTTAGCGAATAGCGATACATGTCGTTTAACTTGTTTATCCTGGAAAGGTGCATCTTGTGATATTAAGAATACACATTGTTTTTTTTCCCAATTTTATATTGAATGGTATCATTAACATCATTTTATATTAACAATTGCAGAAGATAATAAAATGCGGTTTATGAATCATTACAAAATGTTTGGCAACAATCAGTTGAATCGATGTGCCAGGAGCTGTTGCCACTGTCATCCGATTGCACACAATCGGCTGATTGTGGTGGCTGGTTCCGATCATTGGTTGGACACTAATTGATTTCTAGCCAAGCATATGTTGTGCTGAAATTAAGAGCTGTTTTTGGGAAGGGGGGGGGGGGGGGGGGGGGGGGAATTCCTTCATCATATTCGTTCAAAGTATTCAAATATTATTTGAATATTCATTTCCTTAAAATTACACTTTTCCCTTCCAGGTCATGTTCAAATATTACATACATGTATGTATACAATATACACAGCTTTGCAGTGATTTTGAGAACACTGTCACTGCATGTAGGTGGGTTAAACCATTATATTCTATATGTACAGTTAAAACGAGAAGTCCGGTCACGAACTGTGCGCTTATGTAGGCATAATTGCTCGTTGGAATTGCAAGCAATTGCCATATCGAATGGCATCCAAAGCACGGCAGGTTCTCCTGGTTACTCATAGCAAACACAGGCAATGCTACTTTGAAAATATGGATAAATTTATTCGTAAAATCACCATAAAAATCTAAATACTGCTCAGTCTAAAACTGAATTTTTAAGGAGCAATTCATAGCCAATTTTCAATCTCATTTAAAAAAACTTCTCATTCCTTCATGAGGCCTTGTTCATATCACTCACTACACCCAATAATTACAAACACAGTGAGGCAGTGACTCGCTCTTCAGTATGATGGGAATCTCTCAGAGCATCCCCTGGCCAAATCGAAAACCATCATTTTGATCAGAAGGAATCGTCCCCGCTATTTGACCCAAACTGACCTTCAGCGGCCAGGCCATAACCTTGGATGTCAAACGATTTCACCCCTTGTCAGACCGTCCCCCGATATTTCAACTGACAAACCACCTGCCCCCCTCCCAAGATTTTGACATCACAACTGAGCGGTCAAAAGTTGGGGTTTTGAGAGGGGGGGGGGGGGGGGGGGTGTAGTTTTTCTTGTTTTGATAAATGATGTGCCTGTTCATGTTAGCCTAAGGGTTAAATAAACAATAATTTTTTGTTGACCGAGAAATGCCCTCCTCCCCCAGTGCCGAGTGGTAAAATACTTATGTTTGAAGATTCCCCCCCCCCCCCAGTGAAGTGAGGTAAAATACTTGAGTTTAAAAATTTTCAATCACTCTTCATCATTAATCCTTAATCACTGATGATAATAGAACATAAGGCCCATGGAAATGGAAATATGACACCTAATTGTGGTTAAATAACCCATTTCCAGATTGAGGTCATAAAACTGGAGCTTTGTACATGTATATTGACAGGACTGTTTTCAAAGCTTATTCACACATTCTAATGTAAAAAAAAAATGCACAAATGGTGCTTGCCAACATTACTGATTGCTACCTGAAAAACTGATGCAAATCGAGAAAAATCTTCTCTGTTCAGGCAGGATGAGTCCACATATAGGCCTATCACTCACAGTAAGTTTACATCAAGGATAGCAATCATCAACCATATATATATTGGTGCTTTACGCCACAGCATGTTCACTGAACCATGCAGGGATGGAAACGCGTGTGCATGTAGGGTGGGGGCAAATTTTCCCAGATATAATATTTTGCCTCCCCTCTCACACAAACTCACCTGGTGATGGATAAAATAATTACGTATAAACATTTTTAATACAACGTTCCTTTATAGCTAATAATTTTAACCCTGTTTAACCCTCACTGATCGAAGATGACATTGGCCACCCACAAAACTTGAGAATACTTTTTTTACCTTTTACTTGAAAAAACAGCTGGCGGTGGGGAGGAAGGGTTGTGGTGTCTGAGGAATTGGCAGTTTGCTACCCATGCTTCCCTCTATGCAGGGAAACAGACACATGAGGTCTTGAGAGATCTGATCTGTGAGTGTGTGTGTGGGGGGGGGGGGGGGGGGGGGGGGGGAGGGGTGGTATTTTTCAAAATTCCCAGTGAATAATTATTTTTTTGTTCAGATTTTCGCCAAATTCATATATTTTTTTTTTACAGAACACCCACTATCACTTGACATTGAAACTTTCTTTATAAATAGCCGGTTATTCCGAATTTTGTAATTCGCTCGCAACACAGGTCAGTGTCAATGGCTTTAATTTTGCCTTTGTGTTGACACTTTTTGTTTTCAAGGTATTCACCCTCTTCACCCAACCAGGTTTTTTGCAATTGCTGCCGTTTTAGGTATAGTCAAACATCCATCAGTCGAAGTTTGATTTTTAAAACTTCCGGAAACGTAAATCAGTAACCTTTTATTAATTTGTCGATCCTGTTGGTTTGACGTTAGTGCTGACCACGTTTCTTGTCTAACAGCAAGTTTGTATTTTTGCATCATTGGCGAATGAAAAATCACTTCGAAAATATTAATTCCTTTTGTAACGATATTGGTGCATAACAATGTCTTCAAGTCTGTGAAGTCAAATCTGGCAATTTCAAATTCTCCATTCATTTTCCAATTTTTATATTATTCTTACTCTCGCAGTTGTTATTTGTCCCTGCCGACAGCCACAAAGAGAACTAATTAACAAGTCACAATTAACAATTCACACAGTCACTTACCGAGCTGCAGCCACTGTAAATACTAATTACCAAGCTACCTACTAACTACCGAGGGGAAGATTTTGCAGCGAATGCCATTTCTTTAGCGCCCATAATTCTCAAATATGGGGACACACTAAAAAGTGTATCCCGAGCCGAGAATATGGTGTAGCTGAGAAATAAAGTTTTGTTTTCTTTCTTATTTATCGTTAGATTTCAGTTATTTTTGGTATATAAATCATTTGTAGACAAATGAATCTAGACAAAGTGAATGGGTGTTTTTAAACTTATATTTAGTGAAATATACGATAAAATTGCTCCGAGCGACACTAAAAAGTGTAGCCGAGAATCTGGTGTAGTCGTTTTCTCATTTGCTCAATTTCAATAATTTTTGGTATATATATTAGTGATAGCCAGGCGAATCCAGATAAAAAGAAACAGATATTTTAAACAGTATATTTTATAAGAAATACGAAAAAAATAACTCCGAAAGACACTAACAAGTGCAGCTGAATTGCCGAGCAGCTTAATTAACTAGTATGTTGACATTATTTTCACAACAAAGGCAATTAACAGTAATCCTAACAATAGTCTTGGTGATTACTCTTCATGGCTATTCCATTTTTTGTTTTTAGTTTGAAGATATTAAAATGTTCTTGTTGTCATCTTTTTATATAATTCATATGTGTTTTTAGAACAACGTATGTAAACACATCATTTGCATCTTAGGGAACTTCTATCAGACTTCTATCATTTGATAGTTAATTGGTCATCACCGAAGTGAGTTGTTTGTTGTATAAACAGGTGAATTTCATCTGTATATAATGTCCTTTGCACCTAGCCAAGACCGTTTCATTTTGCACCACGATGTCGGTTCCAATATATGACAACAGGGAGAAAGCCCTCAGCACAAATGAAATTCTAGCAATTTTCAACAACCCAGATGTAGAGAAAGTTAAAAAATTTATAGTAATTTATATATTTTTTATACTTACCAATGACCCAGACTTAGCTGGTGCTAACTCTAAAAAATCCAGGACCAAACACAAATTTTGCCCCCCCAATCCCCAAAATTTGCATCCAAAACCAAAAGAAATCATGTCCTATAGGACCTCCATACTTCACCCCTACTGCGCATGCGCAGTGCCAAGGACGTTCCAAAATTGGCGCCAATTATCATTCTTACTGGCAGTGCCTGGTCAGCGCTATGTACTCAGCGGGGAGGTAAGAATTCCCAACTCCTGGGAGGGCCATCCCTGTCTGGGTCATTGGTAAGTATAAAAAATATATAAATTACTATAAATTTTTTAACATTTTTATACTGTACCAATGACCCAGACTTAGCTGAATAGTAAAAAGGCTGGAGGGCCTAGGACATAGAGGAAAATCCAATAAGCTCAACTATATAATATAGAGGCAACTCCTCAAGGAGAAAAGGAGTATTAGGCTTTATATGTATCTTTCTTATTTTATGTTAAATTAGAAAGATACAATACCCTTCATAATTGAGCACAATAACATTCATGTTCTCTATTAACATCCAGTATAACCCTTTATACTAATTATTTTTACAGTAAGCCAATAAATAAAGTTAGGCCAGAGAATTGAGACTCTTTATATTCTTTTAAAAGTGTCCGAGGATTGTATATTAACGCCCGTTTGACACTTGACATATACAAATGCTTCACACCGAGCTACACTTTAAAAATATGACATGAATGAATTTTTAACATTAATATTACACTTTAAAACCATCCCGGAAACGACTCAGAAATACTGACTTCGGAGGAGGCATTCCCTTGCTTTTCACTATAAAGCAGGTGACCTAAGGGAACACCCTCCCCCCCCCCCCCCTTCCCCTTGCCCTGGGTCAAATAGCCCAGAGCGAAGAGGGCAGCCGGACGGAGTCACTGCCGAAACAGAAAGCCTGCATAACTATAGTTGCAACTATTTAGTGGACGACATTCTGAGCAACAGATAACAGACCTAAACAATGCAGGTCTCCAGAAATGGACTCAATATTTCTGAGATAAAAATGGATGGCTGAGACCAATAAGCAGCTTTCATTAAATCTGTAATAGCAATACTATTAGCGTAAGCCCATGAAGTAGCAAGAGCTCTTAATTCATGAGCCGAAATCTTAAGCACAGACTGCTGAGAAGAAGATAAACTCTCATAAGCAGTACGGATAGTTAATTGAATCCATCTAGCAATAGAATGGACCGAAATGTCCTTTCTATTAGGCATCAGAGACAGAAAGAAACGTTTTCGTCCCTTTCTGATAAACTGAGATCTCTGTTTATAGATACGTAACGCTCTAACAGGACAGAGTAAAGGCCTATGCCCATCTGAAGACGGAAGAGCCTTAATAACAATAGGTTCCGCATATTTATTAGGAGCCTGATTCTTAGCTAAAAAACCGACATTAGTAGTGAAGGTGATAGTGTTCCCGACACTACGATAGTGAGAATCATCCACCGACAGTGCATGAAGCTCACTGACTCTTCTAGCAGAAGAGAAAGCTAAGAGAAAAGCTGTCTTATAAGATAAGAATTTGAAATCTACTGTCCCAAGAGGTTCAAATGGCTTTTCCTTCAGTTTAAGAAGAACACAAGCTAAATTCCATTTAGGAATTAACCTAAGAGTTCAGGGTCTATTTATCGAGAAGTTTCTAACCAACTTAGATAAAGAGACATTAGATCCAATTTGTAAACTATCATGATGTGCATAGGTATCAGATAACATAGACCTATAACCCTTAATAGTAACAGGCTGCAGTTTGATTTCGTCAAACAAGTATACTAGAAAGTTTGCAATGTCTGGTATAGAGGGATCAAAAATATCCACAGAATGATCCATACACCAACGACGAAAAACCTTCCACTTAGCCGCATAGTTTAGCGAAGAGGAGGTCCTCCTACAGTTAGAAATCGCGTCCACTGCTCGTCCTGTAAAGTGCTTGCCATGCAAGAAGGACCGCACAACGGAAAAACGTGAAGGTTGAGACCTTGCGGGTTGTGATGGAGTTGACGCGATTTCCCCTGCAAAAGAAGATCCTCCCGTGGAGGAAGCTTTCGCGGTAGGTCCCACAACAGACACCTGAGTAGATTTATCCACGGTCTCTGTGGAGACAGAGATGCTACCAACAGAATCTTGCATTGAGATTGTTTTATCTTTAGCAATACTTGCTGAATTAACGGCGCTGGAGGATACGCATATCCTATCATTCCGTCCCAAGGAATCGACAGAGCGTCTACTGCAAATGCTCTTGGATCCGGACACGGAGACACATACGTCTGCAACTGATTGTTGAGATGTGTCCGTATATACGCCACTACTGTCGTATTGTCGGATAGGATTTGGACATGAGCATTGTGAATAATGTCCCTCCAATGACGTAACGCAAGCCAAATTGACATCATTTCCTTGATGTTTATGTGCTTGCCCAGGAATTGCGGATCCCAAAGACCCTGGCATCTCGAATCCGTTGGGATCAATGAAGCACCCCAACCTGTTTGACTGGCATCCGTCATAATGGTAAAACTCGGATCCGGCAGCTGCAGCGGAACTCCCTGAGTTAACCACTGAATGTTTGCCCAAGTCTGAATCTCTCGTTTCACTTGATCTGACAAGAGAGCGTCTATGTCGAGCAAATGAATTTTCACACTCCAATTCTGAGTCAAGAAAATTTGGAGAGGACGCGTGCGTAACTGCCCCATCGGAATGAGATCCGCAGCGGCTCCGCACAAACCTATCAGTCTCATAAATTCTCTCGCCGTGACTTTGTCTGCGTGCAGACAATAGCGAGTGTAACAACTGACTAATTTCACTCTGGTTAACGGCAGATGAACGAGATTGTTGTGTGTCTCGAAGCTCATTCCCAAATGTGTGAATGACTTGGACGGCACCAGATCCGACTTCTCCTCGTTTACTATAAAACCGAGACGTCGGAGCAATAGAAGTAGATTCTGAACATCGTTCTGAAGCGTTAACTCGTTGCCGTACCTCTGAAGAATGTCGTCCAGGTAGGCCGACGTTACCGCAGACGAATGAGCTCGGAAATAGATCATTACCGAGTTCATTACCCGAGTGAAAGCCCAGGGTGCTAGATTCAATCCGAAGCACATCGCCCGGAATTGATACACCACTCCTAGGACTGCGAAGCGTAGATACTTTCTGAATGTTGGATGTACCATGACGTGAAAGTACGCATCTTTGAGATCTATGCTCGTTGCATAATCGTTCACCCGAATACTCGCTCTGACCGACCGAATCGTCTCCATATAAAACTTCGGAGCGACGATCAGCTTGTTTATCCAGCTCAAATCTATGACTGGACGGAACGAGCCGTCTGGTTTCGGAACCAGAAACAGATGGCTGTAGAATCCCGGAGTCTCCTGGTTTTCTACGACCTCTACCGCGTTCTTCATTAAAAGAGACTGCACCTCTGATAGTAGAGCGTCTCTTTTCTGCGGATTTGACGGAAGTTGAGTCCTTTTTGGACTTCGAGTTAATGGAGGCTTTCGTTTGAAGGATATCTTTAGACCTTCCGAAGTCACCCCTCTCACCCAAGGGTCGTCCGTAATCGACGCCCACTCTTGTGAAAAACTCGACAACCTTCCGCCAACCGGTACGCGATAGAGGTTTAAGCCATCACCTCCTGGACCTGCGAGGCCTGCGGTAGGAGAAACCACGTCCTCCACGACCCGCACCTCGTCCCATCGACCTCGTCCGATAAGTTGTGCTATCTGCACAAGTACGTCTGACACCGAGGCCTGCGGAGGCGCAGTCTTTCGCTGCTTCGCCGAGGGCAGCTCCGCATCTGATGACTCCTGCACACTTTTCCTATGCGAACGTCCGGAGTCCATCGGCCTCGTGTCCCTGGCTACCGGATGGTGTGACCTGGTCGCCGAAGAATCCCTGATCGGCGAAGCTGGTAAAATATCGGCGGTCACGTAGCCAAGGTGCGGTCGTGTGCGCTGACGAGAGGAAGAAGCCTGAGCAGTCTCCGCGGACTGCCTATACAACGGAGCGTCCCGAGCGACGGACGTATGCTCCGCTTGCGACACATTTTGTACCACAACATCTGGTCCCAGATGTTGTTGTACGAGAGAGGGGCCTCTCTCGCTCGCGGCCCGGCTGGACCTGGACGAGCTAGGAACCGGACTCAAAGGCTTCCTCCGATCTCGCCTACTATCCGCCGTCACTGGGTGTGCATGTTGAATGTTTATAGTGCTCGAATCACCCAACATTTCCTCCTGGACCGCATCGGACGAACCCGGCTGCCGAATCATTCGGTGAATGGACACTACACCGGGCGAGCTAGCGGACGACATTTGTTTAATCTCCATGAGCACTTTTGCCGCTAGCTCTGTATTCATTTGTGACGACGGAAGCGCACTTGCGGAAGATAACATGGAAACATCACCCTGTTCTTGTTCCTCTGAAATAGAAACTGAGAGAGTAGAGTGACCCTGCGGAGAAAGAGCCGGCATAGCCCTTTCTCCACTAACAATATATCGTGACACACGTTTCCAATGTTTGTCATCCCAATATTGACATATAGAACAGGTATTAGTGCGAGAACACTGACTACAATTAATGCAATGATCATGAAAGTCAGAGGAAGATTTCTTCCTATTACAATTTGAACAATATCCTTTCATTGTGAAAAGTCAACAAGTCCTAGTTACTCGCACAAACCCCTGACACAAAGATACATAATAACATGATCCATTAATAATGAAAAAACAATTGCAAATCAAAATAATTTTTGAAAAATATTTTTTCAGCGAAGCCCAAGTTTCTGAAAAGTAACGTTGAGCCCCGATGGATCCGATGGCTAAGTGTGGTCAAAAATTTTAAATTTATATTAAATAATTAATGCAACACTTACGGATAATAAAAATGTATCTTATAGTGAGATAAACTACACCAGAGGCAAACAGCCCCCCTCAAAAGAGACTGTTGCCAATGTAAACAAACAGTGTAAAACACCAGAAAACATGACTCCAGGCACTGACAAAACTGGCCCGAAATCAGTCATCAAAATTACACTCTATCTGATGCAAGACAGAGACTCCCAGGGGAGAATCTGCAGAACATCAGATGGAAGATGCAGAACACAACGTTTTCCACCCATGGGTGAAAACGTAACTATGGGGAAAATAACAGAAAACATTCTGAAACCAAGCAACTCTCCCAAGAGAATTTAGAAATGATATTTCTCAAAAATATGCCAAAAGCATGGGAGAATTGCAAGGGGGGACTTAGAAGACCAGGGGAGAGGAAACACTGAATAAGCAGTGCAACTTTTTAGCAAGAATGACAACAAGAGGCCCATGCCTCGAAAATAGGCAACTTAACATAATTTCATAAAAAATTTTAAGTACAGCCCTGATTATTTTTTGTCACTCCTTTTTCCTCTCCTCCTTCTATATCCTCCTTAGAATCACCATTTCTCCAATAATTACGTGTCTGGCATCCTTTAAACTGAGATTTACAAGCACAAAGATCAGTGAGATGTTGACTGATGAAGGGCCAAACAGAGAATGATAATTGGCGCCAATTTCGCAACGTCCTTGACACTGCGCATGCGCAGTAGGGGTGAAGTATGGAGGTCCTATAGGACATGATTTCTTTTGGTTTTGGATGCAAATTTTGGGGATTGGGGGGCAAAATTTGTGTTTGGCCCTGGTTTTGTTAGAGTTAGCACCAGCTAAGTCTGGGTCATTGGTACAGTATAAAAATATTACAAATGTCCCGCCAACTAAACCAAAGGCGGGTTTGCTTTACCTCATCAATAATACAAAAGATGCTCTTTGTGATCAGTATATGTGGGTAAACAAAGAAGGCCAAAATGTTCCAAGAAAAGATCCAATTTATTTCCGACAATCATATAAGGTAAATATAATTTCATTTCATTACTCCCTTTTTACAGTGAACTTGATACTTATTTATTTATTGGTGTTTAATGTAATATATTTATGCACAGTGACTAATCATGACCGCAACACAGGTATAAATTCAAATTTACCTAATTATGTATAACTTTGTTCGAGTCAATCGAGTGTGTTGCCCATTTTAAGGGAATCTGAAAACCGTTAATATAACTAACGTCACTGGGAAGGGGACGAGGGGTGACAGTGGTAGACTTACGGGGCATGAATTTTTTTTATGTTTGCATTCTTTTTAAACTCCCGACTTTGTATGAAAAACATATACATGTACTTTCCCTCTTTGGGGTATGACAGTGAACCTTTTACCCAATGTAATGCAAAACCAGCTATCACTATTCACAAAAATTAGCATTAAAATTTTATAATGATCTCAATTTCTCAGTTTCAAAATCATAGCTTATGATCTCCATGAGCTCTTTCTAATGAAGGAGTCATAAGGTATGTTTTGAGACAGGGGCTAGCGTAATGTTTTGTTTTGTTTTTTTTGAAAGAATATCGCTAATTCAGTACACCTTCTCTATTTAACAGGTCAAGAAATTCATCGGTGACACTATAGGTGATAACAGATTCCAAAGATTTACCTACATGTATTTCTTTAAAACAGAAGAAATGGTGCTTGTACACATTGGTGATGAGACAATCCACACTGAAAGACCGCATGGAAATGCAAAAGCAAAAAATCAGCCATATAAACGGACGTTACCTTCAACACTTAATGAGATACGATCAGAATGCATCGATAAGGAACCATCAAAAGTGTATAAGGAGAGTGTTACACAACAAAATGTTTCGGCCACCAACTATGGTATCACAAATGCAAAAAACTTGAAACAGGTGGATAACTTGAGGTATAAGATAAATAAAGCACAAAAGTTACCTCACAATGCTACTTACAACACATTGCAAATTGCCTACCAGCTTGAGGACTTTCTGTTAGAGTATTCAGTTTTCCCTGAATTAAAACTAGTTTTTGGTAACAAAGAGATTCTGCAGCATCTGAATCATCTTCTTTCAACCGAGCATCAACCAATAATGTCATACAACACAACATTCAATCTGGGAGACTTTTTTCTTTCTGCCTTGGTTGTAAAACACGGGAAAAATGTGCTTTCTGGCAACTTTTATGATTCATGACAGAAAAAATCAATGTTCACATGACACTTTCTGGCATGAGTTAACGTCAGCGGTGCCAAATTTTCAAAATGCCTCACCACAGATTGTTACCGACAGGGAAAGTGCATTCAGTAACTTTATTCGACAATATGTGCCAAATGCTAGACTGTTATTTTGCTGGAACCACATACGGTCAGATGTTAAATACTGGGTAAAAAAACACGGAGGTAAAGGCGACGATATCGCAGTTTATTGTGACGACATAGACAGAATTCTGCGTACAAACAGTGAAACTGAATTCGACGAACTTTATGCTGAACTATCCAAGCACTGGAGCCAATCATTTCTTGATTATACTGAAACAACATTAAGAGACGTTTTGAAAGTCAATTGTGCTAAGTTTCGCGTAAAAACAATGATGCAGTTAAACTTTCTGCTTCATTGACAATCCAATTAGGCCAGTTGTATTTTCTGATAAGAGAGATTGAAGTGCTAGACATTCAACAGCAAAACAATTCAGTCGATTGTGGTGTGTTTGCTTTGGCATTCTTGACGGAGTTTTGTCTATCAAAAACGCTTGGAAGAAAGCAATTAGACGTTTCAATGTTGCGGACACATTTGTTAGAATGCTTTGAGCACAAGAGTTTATCGGAATTCCCCACAACAAAAAAGATTGAAATTAAACAAAAAGCATAAAATGACATATGAATTGGACTTGGATTGTGAAGAATGCAATCTTCCAAATTTATTTGATAATATGGTTGAATGTAGTGAGGAAAACTGTGAATCTTGGGTGCATTATACAGTACGTGGAGAGTGGATTGTAACTAAATCACCCGCGGAGTGGAGTTATCACTCAAACTATAACTTTCGTATTTTGTATATTATCGACTAAAAACACAAGCAATGTTTCAGCCAATGGACCTCCGGGTTTAACCCGGAGGTCCATTGGCTGAAACTTTGCTTGTGTTTGTTATGCTTTGCAACAAATTTGCAATTATTGCTTGGGTGGAATCTCCACTCTGCGGGTGATTTAGTGATAATACACTCTCCACGCACTGTAAGTGTGCAAATATCACTTGTGCAATGATGATTACATTTGTAAAAAATGTCATTTATGAAATGTTTTATTATTATTTGTTAACTTTTACCAAGAATGCCGGATACATTTGTAAAAATGTCGTTTATAAAATTTCTATTATCATATGTTAAATTACATTTTGTTGTTCGTCTGCTCAATAGTTCATTCATTCATCCATTCATTCATTCAGTTTGTTGAATAGAATAAATAAATAAGTGGATGAATAAATAAAAATAAATGCAACTCCCGATGTTATCTCAAATTCATTCAATCCATTCATTCGTTCCTTTGTTTATTCATTTATTTATTCATTTGCTTCATTCTGTTCTCTCTACAGAATGAACTCAGTTGAGGAAATTCTGCAGAAAGAATACTGTGAATAGAATGAATAAATGGATATATGAATGAATGAAGTAAAAGTACATTCATTCATTCATTTGTCAAATGGATAAATAAATAATTGAATAAATAAACAAGTTGGGTAATTTCCATGTATCTTATGTTATGTGTTATAAACTTTTTTCATGCTATTTTATTTTTAACTGTAACTGTTATCAAGTGCTATGCTGTTTAGCGCTTGTTTTATGTCATGTCTGTCTACTTCACTTTGAAGACTTTTCTGTAACCTCGTTTTATTCATTTTTAAGTGATTATCTAGAATAAAAGATGGCTTTAACCGGTCGTTGTTGTTTCTTAACTCATAACCCAGCAAGTCAATTCAATCGCCCGTTGAAATTCTTGTTCTGACACAATCCATACTCGCCTCTGTTAATTAACTAGCTCGGCAATCCACATACACTTTCAAGTGTATATCGGAGCCGGGCCAGTTAATTAACTGGCTCGGAAATTCAGCTACACTTGTCAGTGTCTCTCGGAATTATTTTTTCGTATTTCTCTCAAAATACACTGTTTAAGATATCCATTTCACTTTGTCTGGATTCGCTTGTCTATCACTAATACATATACCAAAACTTACTGAAATTAATCGAGAAACAAACGAGAAAACAACACTTTATTACAAGGCTACACCAGATTCTCGGCTACACTGTTTAGTGTCTCTCGGAGTAATTTTTGCGTACATTTCACGAAATATACGTTTAAAAATACCCATTTCACTTTGTCTAGATTCATATGGCTACCAGTGATTTATATACCAAAAATACCGAAAGAAAACAAAACTTTATTTCTCAGCTCCACCATATACATGTATATATGGCATTTTCTCAGTTCGGGCTACACTTTTTAGTGTGACCCCAAATATGGCATTAAAACCATGCCCATACTGCTTAAACCTATTTACCTACTAAAAATACACAACCCCATACCCTTTTCAGAGTTTTCAACCCCATTCCCACCCCTATTTTCCTTCACCTCGGTATCCCTCTGTATGTAGTATGACCGAAATATTTCGGTAATCATCTTGACCCCTAATTTCTACGTTCTTCGGTCTCGACCTGCAATATAGGATTCATCTGCGGAGTCAGTATCCTTATAAATGAAACATTATTGTGTTAACTATTACATGATAGATCACACGCTTGTAAGTTACAAAAGATACAGATTGAAATGACACCAGCTCCCAGTAAGAATCCCGTGAATCGGTTTCGCTTGCGTAAATGTTTTACATCATTTACACGCATTGTATTTAGATTCTCAACTTTCTTCATGAAATATTTTTCAACTTCGCTGAATTTTTCGAAATCTTTGACCACGTCGACCTTTGATGCATTTTCGTTTTTGTCCATGTTGAGGAAATTGGATACCGGCACGAAGGACGCTTGTTTCCCTTTTTCGTTACAAGGTTACGCAGATGATGTTTGCTTGATTTGTGGATCTAGTTATAGACACTAAATGAAAATGAACATTTTGAAAGGGTTTGTTCTCTACGACCCCCCCCCCCCCCCCCCCCATCCCCAAGTAATAAATTAATTAACCACCCCCATTCCCCATGAGAAAAGTCGCATATCGACAAAAGATAAATAAAAGACAGATAAAAAGCAACGCACTTAATATTGTTGATTTGATCCTTAAACTACCAAAAAGTACAGATTGATTACCTCCCTTGATGTACTTTTGCCAAATGCCGAGAAAAGTTTTGAATATGAGGGAGAATTTTTTTTCACGTTGGCGCCTTTTGCGATTTCCTTTCAGTGTTTGAAATATGACAATGTGACAGGGTGTAACGGAAAACAGAAAGAAAACGCAACGAAAATTTCAAAGGACGCGAAAACTCGTTTCACCCCTTTTAATTAATGTTTTAATAATAATAATAATAATAGTAATAATAATAATTGATTTTCTAGAGCGTAAAACCACAAATAGTGCTCTAAAACGCTTGACAGAAATAAATACACTTCTCTGAAATAAAGTCACATCTGTTTCGGTTGCCTCTTATAGAGGCTCGGGAGAATGCTACAGCAAATAGGAAAGTTTTAAGATTTCTTTTGAAGATATCGAGAGTTTCTGAATTTCTGACACCAACAGGCAGGGAATTCCACAATCTGGGATCCACGACAGAGAACACACGATCATTAGTCAGATTAGATCAGCTAAAAGGTACAACCAGTTGAATTTGGTTTTTAGATTTGAGACTGCGTGGTGGTGTATATGCAGTGAGGAGCTCTTGCAGGTAAACTGGAGCCAGTTTGTGTATACATTTGAATACTAAGATCAATATTTTGAAATCAATTCTCTGTTTAACTGGAAGTCATTGTAGTTGTCTTAAAACAGGTGTTATGTGTTCAGAGCGTTTGACCCAGTAATTATCCAAGCAGCAGTATTCTGAACTTTCTAAAACTTCTAAATCAGGTGCTGAGACACCCCCACTAACACTGAATTACAATAGTCTAGTTGTCGGGTGATGAAGGAGTGCACAAGTTTTTCAAGTGCTAATTGGTTGAAATAAGGTCGCAGTCTTCCAACACTGCCAGTAGCATGTCTAGTTTTAAATTTGAGTCCACAATCAGTCCAATATCCCTGGCCGATTCACATTTCATTGTGATGGTGCTTCCAACCATGTTGATGTAACAGAGGGTGTAGGCATGCGAACCCCGGACATCAGAAAGAATTCAGTTTTAGAGTCATTCATTTTCAGTTTAAAATCTTTCATCCATTCCCGCACCAGATAATTTATTCAAGTTTCCATGTTACTGACCGTGGTGAATGAAGTACTTCAACAGATGGGTTGAATATGATGTACAGTTAGGTGTCGTCTGCGTACAGATGATATGATATGCCATGCTTTTTAAGAAGGTAATCTAGAGAAGAAGTGTACAGAGTAAACAAAAGTGGCCCAAGAACTGAGCCCCGAGGAACACCACACTTTAACATCATGCTTTCTGAACCGATCTTATTGATATATATTTGGTGACTGCGACCTTCTAGATATGGTCCAAACCACGATACGACAGTTCCACATATGCCATGTTGTGTCAATGTCTGCATGAGAATATCATGGTCGACTGTGTCAAATGCTGCTGACAATTAAATCCAAGAGAACAAGCAGTACAGCTTTACCATCAGACCCTGATTTAACAATGTCATTGCGGACTCACAGTAAAGCTGTCTCTGTACTGTGATTGGCGTTGTCTGCAGACTGGAAAGGCTCTAAAAGATCATTTTCTTGCAGATGATTTTTGAGTTGGAAAGCAACAGCCCTTTCCAACAATTTAGACAGGAAAGAGAGGTTCGATACTGGTCGATAATTCTTCAGGTTGTCAGGATCAAGAGATGGTTTCTTAATGAGTGGAGTAACAAGTGTTTTTTAATGGGCTTGGAACAAACCCCTCATGTGAGGATGCAGATATAATAGATGTTATGGCTGGCAGAAGATAATCAATTGTCTCTTCCAAAAGGAATGTTGGAATTTAATCTAGATCATTGGATTTATTGGATGATGATAAAATCATTTTTCGAGACTGAGTAGCCTAAAGTCATAAATGATCATCGTTGAACCTAAAAAAACATTTGAATTTCACATGTAGATCTTCTGAGGCACCAGTCTTGACATTTAGAAGCGTCGAGTCGATCATCTCTCCCTTTTCCCGTGCAGTTGTTTTCGGACTTTCTGTTAAACCATCTCTTCATTCAGTGATAGACCGTTTTTGCCTTGTGGCTGTGGTTTGTTTACTTTATGAATGACAACAGTCTTGCCATACTTTACTTCCGTCATGCGTTCAACGAATTACACCCATATCGTCCGCTAGCTTAATTCTACCCAAGTGGTCAGCTACAATTTTACCAAAATCGTCCGAAACTCGACCGCTGAAAGAAAAATTTGAATGGTTGTATTTTGAATAATTTTTTTATTTATTTTTGATTTGTTTTTTAATTTTATCGTATATTATCTTATTATACTATGTCTTAATGTACCTCCTTGCATTAAAATGTCATATACTTAAACGAGAACAAAATAAACTACCCAGCCATCTAATTAATTTCGACATTGTTTGACGCAGCTCTGATTAATGTTTATTCAATGTCTTCCCCATCATGATGACGACAGCAGTACTTGTTAAAGTACATTAAGTTCCATCAAAAAAAATCTTATAAATTTTCCAGTTATTTAATGAAAGGCACCACCGGCGCTTAACAATGAATAATCACAAAATTATTTACAAATATATTATAAGAATTTAGAATTATAAGAAGTAATTATATTAAGAAATGCATCAAAACTTATAGTATATTAAGTTCCATAAAATTATCTTATAATTTTGCAGTTATTCATTGAAAGGCTCCACAGTGCTTCACCATGAATAATCGCAAAATTATAAAAAAGGAAATTGTTATAATTGGCCAATGAATAATCAAAAATTAATGCACAAATACGCGATAAGAATTTATGTCAAGAAACATATTTGAAAGATGTGCTTTGTTGCATGTTTAAAAAATACTATGCTAAATGTTTTTTATCTTGTGCTATTTGATACTGAATAAATATCATTAAAGTTATCTTCCATTCCATGTTTTGATGATTTTCAAACCCTGGGTTAAATTGCAAGCGGATGATTTCGGTAAAATTGGCTGACGGACGAAACGTCCATATTCCCTTTCAACTGGTGGGTGCTTTCAAATTAAAGTATAAACAAAGATGAGGATCCGAAACAAACGAAAAATTCCTCAAGCCAGATATTTCAAGATTCGCACGACAAAGTGGTGTCTGCTTTAACCAGAAATTATAAAGCGACTGAAAAGGAAGAAAATACACACCATATAAATTTGAACAAGGATCGATCACTCAAAAAGAAACAAAAAAGAAAAAAAATTGAAGGCATCTGAAATAAAAGACTTTGTGAAGACAATGAAAACTCACATTTTCTTTCAAGCTGGTCTTTGGGAACTCATTAAAGAATTTGTGAAGACAATGAAAACTCACATTTTCTTTCAAGCTAGTCTTTGGGAACTCATTAAACAACCTGCGCATCACATGTTCTCAAACTACCCATGCCGATTATACATCAGTATCATCTCGCATCGACAAAGAGCGAAATGGACTCATACCGTCCGACCGCTAAGGAATTTTGAACAAGACAAGAATGAATCTTTCACACACAGCTAATCTGTGCCACACAAAGTTCCCAATGCTGATCAAGGGTCCACAGGATAAGAGATTTGTGTATGAAGACCTACCATAATTTTAAAAATCATGTCAACTTTCTCGATTCCTCCGTAAATGCTTGTACACAATGATCTGTAACCGCATCAAACAGTACAATGAATCAAAAATAGAGGCTGAAACACCATTAACACAAAACTGGGCCGGAGACAAATTCTACTGAAAACCCCTGGCGTCATAGATGAAAACGACTCTCTTGATAGACGTCCACAAAGCCCAATTTGCCAGAAATCTACGACTAACACTGATGCCGTTGAATGCATCGAGTATCTGGTATGGTTCCATTCTGCATGTCTTAATATATGTCTTCATCAGATTTTAAATCTCATCAACAAAACAGTATCGTATTATTCTCATGCTCGTCTTGTCATGATCAGAGCCCTATTCATGACACGTCATCCAGCTCTCTTACCATTGGCATCACTTCATCATTGCTTCCAACCAATCTAGAGCCGGACACAGACTCTAAACATATAATAATAAGCCACACCAAAGAGGTCCAGGGTGTGATGCCAAAGACAGTCAGAAGTCTTCCCTTAGATAGTGCTACACTCATTATAAAGGCTAGCTCCAAGGGTTCAAACCGGTGTATTCCATTTAAACAGGTCACATCTACCAAACGGGTTTTTACCACAATCTTCAAATGTTTTCCTTAACTTCCAAACCACCAGTTCAACACTTCACTGCCAACCGTCACACAAGAAGACAATTTAATGCAAAACCCAGTATGTGCATTATCAACAACTGGCACTTGGTGCCACCCAGCCATGTCGTCATGCACCTCATCTGCTCCTGTGATATTAAATAATGCCTCAGCTGATGCACCAAAGGTTTCAAATCCAAGAGTTGGCATTCTGTATCCTGAAAGATATAACAATGTTTCCAACCAAAATCATGGACCACATATTTCTTCATCAGTTCGAAGAGAAGAGAAAAATTTCGAGGATAGAATGAAATCAGTTGATCATCTAATAAACAGCGAGGGCAATTCCACCCGAAGACTGGAATCTGAAATTAATCAGCCGAGGAAAAGCATGAAATTTCGCTCTTTTTCTTCTGAAAAACCTCTTGATGCTGCTGGAAATACTTACCTCAGAAATCATGACACTGACATCTTAAAGAACAAAATCAGGCAGCTTGAAATCGAGAATGCTCAAATCAGAACTGTATAAGTTAAAATTTGACTATGAAAGCAAACTTAGAGATCTACACTTCGATCTTGCTCAAATGACCAATCATTTAAATAACATGGACACCAGCATACATGCATTCCCTAGCAATGATTCTCAGGACACAAATCTGCCCCACTCATAAAACCATAGCATAAACGCTTCAAGAAGAAATCCCCGAAAGGTAAAGATTCGAAGAGATTCAAACACTCAAGTAACAGCTCAGAGACACATAAGCTCCAAAAATGTGATATTTCTGAACCACCTATATGTCCAATAGAAAATAAAACAATCCAAACCATAAACAGCTCTTTCAACACAAAATATATTGCCATAAATGTGCAGACTTCTACAGACAGTCCCCCCATGGCCTAACACAGTCCTCTCGATCTAAGAACAGATGCAAAAAATTGGCACCAAACTTCAAAAAACACCTTAAAAACTAACACATCAGGGTGCTTACCCTCCTAAAGTATTATAGCATGTACGGATCGTCCCTTATTGGCCGGATCTCATGCCGGGTCTCATATGTGACGTCATGTCACGTAACCTAGTGGCGACATGTTTGGTTGTCATGGTAACCCGCGTGAGAGGCCATCATGTAACGTCATCTCCATAGTGATGCGTGGTGTTAATGCGCATGCGCAGCGCGTGTTGTTAGGATGATACGTGTCCATTTTGTATACTGGAGGCCGCCATCTTGGTTTCTATGGTAGCACGTGGTTGCTATGTTACCCACAGGCCTATAACAAGACACGGGTATGTTCAGAGGGTGTGCTCGATTGAATCGGAGTATCACGAATTACCCAAATAAACCCGACAATCTCTCCAAATCACCGAAATTGACTTTATTTACTACCGATTCCCCACTTTATCGGCGGCTTAGCACGTAGTGTTATAGTACCGAGGGTGAGTTCGATTGAATCGGAGTATACTCGAGTAGAGTAGAAGAGCATATCAACTGGAACAGCTTTGCTCATTGTTACTATAATTAGCAATTTCTAGTCTATTCTTGTTAGTTCTGATCCTATTCCGAGTACTCTTGTTGTTTCATTTATCTAGATCACCTAATCAGTTCACTTTCCTGGCGCTAACTAACCAATCAGATTGCGTCATCCCACGTAATCTTTACATAGACTTATCTCCCCTTATTACAACGAAGTCCTATACGATTCTCATCACCTCTATAACCAATGGCCACGTCCCATGGAATCCCCTTTTTTGTGAAATCTCTGGTTATGGAATCCCTTTTTTAGTCGTATGAGGCCATGCGGTATATGAGAAAAGCCCTCAATGAGGCCTAATTTACTATCCCTCTTAGCCTCATTTCTTTTGAGGTCTTGAGGACCATGCTAAAATCCCTCAATGAGGTATAATTTACTATTCCTCTTAGTCACATCTTGGTATTTAACAGCCATATCCCGTGGAATCCCATTTTTGGAAAACGCCTGTGGCTATGGAATCCCTTTTTGTCGTATGAGGTCCACGAGAAAGCCCTCAATGAGGCCTCATTTACTATCCCTCTTAGCCTCATTTCTTTTGAGGTCATGAGGGCCATAAAAAAATCCCTCAATGAGGTATAATGTATCATTCCTCTTAGCCTCATCTCAGTATTAACAGACATATCCCATGGAACCCCATTTTGGGGAAACGCCAGTGGCTATGGAATCCCTTTTTTGTCGTATGAGGTCATGCAGGCTATGTGAAAAGCCCTCAATGGGGCCTCATTTACTATCCCCCATAGCCTCATCTCTTGTGAGGGCATGATGGCCATGAAAAAATCCCTCATTAGGGTATAATTTACTATCCCTCTTAGCCTCATCACGGTATTTAACAGCCATATCCCCAGGCGCCCCAATTTCGGCACCCCTTTTTGGAAAACGTCTGGCCTTCGGCACCCCTTTTTAGTCGTATGAGGCCATGCGGGTCATGCGAAAGCCCTCAATGAGGCCTCATTTACTATCCCTCATAGCCTCATTTCTTTTGAGGGCATGAGGGCGATGAAAAATCCCTCAATGATGTATAATTTACTATCCCTCTTGGCCTCATCTCGGTGTTTAACAGGCATATCCCCAGGCACCCCAATTGCGGCACCCCTTTTTGGAAAACGTCTGGCCTTCGGCACCCCTTTTTATTCGTATGAGGCCATGAGGGCCATGAGAAATCCCTCAATGGGGCCTCATTTACTATCCCTCATAGCCTCATTTCTTTTGAGGGCATGAGGGCCATGAAAATAGCCCTCAATGAGGTATAACTTACTATCCCTCTTAGGCTCATCTCTCTATTTAACAGCCATATCCCCAGGCACCCCAATTTCGGCACCCCTTTTTGGAAAACAGATGGTCTTCAGCACCCCCCCCCCCCCCTTTTTTGTCTTATGAAGCCATGAGGGCTATGTGAAAAACCCTCAATGAGGCCTCATTTACTATCCCTCATAGCCTCATTTTCTTTTGAGGGCATGAGAGCCATGAAAACATCCCTCAACGAGGAATCATTTACTATCCCACATTTCGGTATTTGGGAATACCTATGGTCTGGTATTGTAGTATTTGAGGATACCTATCGAGGATACCTTTTGGAGAATCCTTTTTTTTGTCGTATGAGGGCCATGAGAAATCCCTCAATGAGGTCTAATGTAGTCTTACCAACCGATTCCATCTTTTATCCAAAGCTCCAAGGCCACTACTTGTCTGTCCTACCATTAACTTCTACAGCAGTCTTGTTCCATTGCGGCCTTGTACCAGTACTTTTGACTAAACTATCATCCATTAATATCGACTTGTATAACTACTTCCCAACTATGCCTTCGCTCAGGCATTCAAAGTGTTCATTCAGATTTCCCCTGTATACATATAAACGGGCTATATGAGGCATTCCGTAACTGAGATTCCTAGCCGATTCCGTAAAGTTGGATTCCGTGTTTTAACATTTTAACACTCGAGGGTATGGAAAGGGATTGATAACACCCAATTATTATTGCAAGAACTTGAACAGATAAAACATGATAACATACATGCACTAAACGACGAGTGTACAAAAAGTGAACAAAGTTGTTTTGAACTATAACCCCTAAATGCTGTAACAGGTCGGCCTAAAAGTAGTGGGTATTATACATCAGGGAATTCAATTTCAGGTTTCTGACACCACCGCTCTGCCCGAGCGGAAAGGGAAAATTATAATTCAAGGTTTTAATCCACTTGTTCTCCCATAAATGCAAGGTTCACTGTCCAGTTATTCACTGATGGTACCTCCGTTCAGCTCTATCCCGTTCCTCTACTGTCTGGGTAGCCATAATTCCCTCCTTGGAATCTCCTGGTAAGAGGGGTCACTTCAGTGGGTAAAGGGTGGGTTGATTTAAACCTGTATGCTATAGTGCAGGGCTAGTAGTAGTACCAATTTGTGAACCACACAGGATAAATTTGACGAAACACGTTTTTAATAACTTATATACATTTTATACAAAGGGTTAACTTCTATTTCATATCCTAGAAAACTTCACTAGGCGACTCTTCCAATGGACTTGACCCATTTAACATACTGTATAGTCCTGCACTATCTAGTCTATAATTATATCATGCTGCCCATTTACCTTTCCCAGTTTACGTTTGCTAATTACAACTAATACAAGAGGCCTACAGGTGGTCCCATTCCAATTCAGAGTCTACTGGGGGCAGGGAATGGAAATTTTGCCATATTCTAACACACTATAGTGGCCATTTGGGTCTCACCTGATTCACTGCTTTATTTGCTTTTAGTATTGATAATTTTTATTTAACTTTCAAGAGCGTTTGTTGATCAAAGACCAGCAGATCGAGAACAGCCGCGACGCAGCCTTTAAAGGCTTTTATACCTTTCCGTAACGTAACACGCGACGTTAGTTGACCAATGATGCTGCGTTCAGGACTCCTGAATTTTGTTCAGTAATGCTGACAGATAGAACTATTTCTGTCAGTATCCTGACCAAACATTGCTTTGAACAACAATAACCCAATAAATACTGCCATGGTAGTCGAATTTTACCCATTTTATGAACGAGTAAGAGAAAGACACACGTTTCACTGAATTACGAAACAATTTTAGATAAGAAAGGGTAAAAATACGGCAGCGTAGAACCGCCACACCGTAGTATATTTCCAGGAATTCCTAATCTGTTTTTACGGATTACTTAGTTAACTAGTTTAAACAGATTAGTAATCTGTAAAAACAGATTAGTAATCTGTTTAAACAGATTAGTAATCTGTAAAAACAGATTAGTAATCTGTTTAAGCAGATTAGTAATCTGTAAAAATAGATTAGTTAATCTGTAGAAACAGATTAGTATTCTGTAAATACAGATTAGTTAGTCTGCTTAAACAGATTATTAATCTGTAAAAACAGATTAGTTAATCTGTTTAAACAGATTACTAATCTGTAAATACAGATTAGTTGATCTGTAAAAACAGATTAGTAATCTGTTTAAACAGTTTAGTAATCTGTAAATACAGATTATTAATCTGTAAAATCAAATTAGTTAATCTGTAAAAAACAGATTAGTTAATCTGTAAAAAACAGATTAGTTAATCTGTAAAAAACAGATTAGCAATCTGTTTAAACAGATTAGTAATTTGTAAAAACAGATTAGTAATCTGTAAAAACAGATTAGTAATCTGTAAAAACAGATTCTTTAATCTGTAAAAACAGATTAGTAATCTGTAAAAACAGATTAGTAATCTGTTTAAACAGATTAGGAATCCCTGGAAATATACTATGGTGTGGCGGTTCTGCGCTGCCGTAGAGCAGAGTTAACAATAAGTAATTTACATGAATGTACGATCCACCCCTTAAACTATTTTAATGGACCGATCTGTGCACATCCCATATTTGGTAATAAGACCACGTGACGCCACCGGGTCCGGGTCTTTTCGTCCTCGAGACATTCGGCCCCAGGTATTTTTCCGGGAACATTCGGCCTCAATCGAGGCCTAATGTTCCCTCTTTTGAGGCCGAATGTTCTCACTTTTGATACAAATTTTCGGAGTTTGGGAGCTGGAAATTAACTTTAAAAAATAATTTTTTAGTTCATTTTGTTAGTTTTTTTATATTAGGGGGTTTTCTAGAATATTTTTTAAAGAATAATATATACGGCGTACCTACCTTTATTTCTCAAGTCGAAATATATTAAGCACAAGACCAATTCATAATGAATAATGAAAATCCAGTGTTTTAAATCCACTGAACTGAATAACAGAATGACAATATATATGCTCCAATGCCGACATGCAGACCCGAAATGATATACTTCTTCTTGGATGTTGTTTGGCACAACTCATCTTAAAAATTGTGTTTCCATAAGTTCTTCTGGCCTCTGATGAGATACTGAAATACAGAGTTTTTGCAGGACGGCTGAATCTTGATTGATTTAATAGCACTCGAGTAAGAGATCATATACTGTTTTTACAGTTTCTATGGACCCTTAAACCTTTTATGTGGAGTGTAATTGTCCTTGATGAGATAATCTTATACTGTTTTTCACGGTTTCTTTGAACATTTATTTGAACACTTCTAGCGTAAAAACAACTCCTCACATATATAAGGATCTCATGAAAAGAGTTCAACATCAAGGAGAAGAACTCTTATAGTTGTGCAAAATTCCTAGCCATCTTCCAGCTCGAGGTTCTCGGGGATCTCAACCCACTACCCTACACATATTGGTGGATTGTTCCCTTTTTGTAACCGTTAAGGATAATATGCTGGGCTGCATCCAAACCAGCGACTGTTTGGGTTTCTTTTTCTTTTTTCTAAAATAACCAGCAAACTGTGGTTTCAGTATTACCATAAATATGCCCACTTCTCTTAGCAAACACGGAGCAGAACTCTTGTAGTAATGGAAAATTCCTAGCTATCTTCCGGTTCTCGGTTCTCGGGGATCTCACCTACTGTCCTGCTGCCAGTCGCACACTCAAACTTAATAATATTACTGGTTCTCGCTTCCGACTCTCGTGGATTTATAAGCAAATAAAGCTATAAAGCAAATAAAGTTATTCGGGTCGCAAGGGATTTCAATCAATCTCATCAATCTGGTCGCTTACTAACTTGCTGATACCCACCTTATTAGGCGAGACCGAGATTGCGAGGATGAATGTGGTTGACGGCGATTTGGAAACTGTAACAACAAAGATATCCAAGAAGTTAGAGGAAGAAGCAGGGGAGAAATATAAAGAGAATGATATAACAGCATCTAGTTTTTTGAGGTTGTGTGCCAGTGTATATAAAGTGTAATTGTATTTTGGATTTGTCAATATATCTGTCAATGTATTTTATATTGTATATTACGCTGTATTTATTTTTAGTTTAAACAATATTTATTCAGTAATTAACACGTGTGTACAAATCACAATAACATATGGATAACAAAGAATATGAACAACACTAGTTACAAGAGTATACACATGACAAGAAAATCAGAATACTATGTAAAAGAGGGATTCGACAGAAAGCTAAAGCTTATGTAAGTCGTCTCCCTATCATCATATAACGTACTCCTGTAGGTGGTTCAGGTCAGCGGAAGAACCCACACGTCATCACATGACAGCCGAGCCCCTCCCCCCTCCTCGATTGTAACTTAGGTTACAATTTACATACTACGATTGGAGATCAAGTGGGATAAGCGTCACATGATAACAGATACAGGGTAGAGGAAGGCGCCTCGACCTCGACCTCACCGTGTGAGATTGTTTAAACTCCAAGGTGAAATGAAAGGAAAGGAAGAAGAGTTGAGAAGAGAACTTATAAACTGAGAGATGAAGAAGTGAAAAAGTAACTAATATGACGATATCAGCTTGAATACATGATAGATAGAGATTATCACCGTTAAGCGGATGCACAAAAGCATGCATCGAAGTCACGCTCAGGCTTCCAATAACAGCTCACGATAAGTCGAGGACATGTCATGATAACTTCTAATTCACTTAGTTGCAAGTCGGGTGTAAGTAGACCTCGAGGTGTTGGGAGTTGAAAGACATGGGAGGGAATTCCACAACAAACATTGGTCAATGGGTCCTATTATGCCAGCTAAACAAAACTTGTTTGAAGCTCTGAAAAGTCGCGATTTCAGTACTGACTTTTCACAAGGAACATTGGTCGGGGCGCAGTGTTGAGTTTCGACTTACTCGAAACGCTTGCTTGACAAAATGAAGTCATGTACCACTTCAAAAATTAGACGGTTGTCATCGTTATTCAAGAATTCAGAGCCAAACAGAAGCATGGGTGTGTCGGCTACATACGGAAGTAAATTAATCGTGTAATTACGGGCGTTAGAAAACAAAGGACTATAGAGGAAGAAGTGATCAGTAGTTTCACGTTCACCATACTGGCAGAAGGGACTGGGAGATAGGTGATTGTCGAAAAGGTGGGAATTGAGACTACTACAATGCGTCCGCAGTCTGCAGTGGTATATTTGAGCCCTACGCGATTTGGCATTACTATAGAACTTTGGTGGTCTTTGGTTACCATTACTGAGAAACGTTTTAAAGTTAATCAGTGATGAATTCTCCCGGACAGGTAACGGTACTTTATTCCATTGGTCAGTAACGCTGGGGATAAAAGAATTTATTTATTTTTGATTTTGGTTGTAATAAAGATGTTTAAACTCATCTTAACCCGTGTCTCTCTTAGTCTCCCTAGTTTAAAACGGAGACGGGATGTTCCCAGGCCGAATGGTCCCGAGGCCGAATGTTCCAGAGGCCGAAAAGACCCGCTCCCACACCACTAGCGTCTCGTAAGTTAAAAGTTCAATAACAAATGGCTGTGTTATCTGCGAAATCAACGAGCACAATGTAAAAGAATCGACGATTACTTTATAAGGAACTGTTCCCATACATTGCCAGCGATGTACTTTTGTATCGATATGTAATCTTTGACTACATAAAAGCTGAGTACAAGACACTCAATAGATTTTCTTACTGGAAAGTGAATGTGCTGAAAATTGGGTCCGATTTCTCGAGTAATTTGCGAAGGCGATCGACACATGTTTCCCAACGTATTCGCCCTAAAATATTACATACTAAATACCTAATATGTCTGGGAACTGCAATCCCAAATTATCAAAGAAATGGACGATAATTTATAACCCCAATATGTTACGAAAAACTGACTGATTTCGTTGTAATATTTTTACAAGTTGTGCAATGTTTCCCTAATTCCCGATGTTATTGTTAACACACTGCCAGTGACAATGCAAGGACAGTGTGCCTAAAATATGGCTATCACTAAAATATAGCTACATAATTTCAACTAATGCAATCCGCGTAATTTATCGGTGGGTAGTTTGACCACACCTTACTGAATGGAAGGCTTCTGTGGCTACAGAATCCTTTTTTCTGGAATGAGGCTAAGAGTCGTATAAGCGAGTCACTCGAACGAGCAATTACTCGTTAGCTCATTTGCTCATGGGCTTAGAGTCATTCGAGCAATTACCTTTCAGTAACTGCTCGATGGCTTATTGGGAGAATTTGGCATAGGTATGTCTTGGGGTGGCCCAGAAAGCTGGACCAAACAAGTAATAATATCCTTAGATAAGTATCCTACTTACATAATCCCTTTTTGGGAAACGTCGGGTGTTAGCAGAATCCCTTTCTTCCGAAATGAGTCGACGAGCAGTATGTCAAGTCACTCGAACGAGCAATTACCCTAAAGCTCATTTGCTCGATGGGCTTCGAGTCATTCGAGCAATATGTCGAGTCACTCGATCGAGCAATTACTCTAAACCTCATTTGCTCGTTGGGCTTCGAGTCGTTCGAGTAATGACTTCAGAAACAACTAGATAGCTTATTGGCTTTGGGAATGATATAGGCTGTTGATATACACAAGGGAGATAACTCTGCATACAGATTATGGGAAATCAAGCAATCTGATTGGTTAGTTAGCACCAGTAAAGTGAACTGCCTGCGTGATCTTGATAAATGAAACAGCAAGAGTACTCGGAATAGGGTCAGAACTAACAAGAACACACCAGAAAAGCTAAATATAGTAATAATAAGCTAAAACTGTTCCAGCTATACATGCTCTTCTACTCTACTGGAGTATACTTCAGGACAAAGGAACATGCCCAGGAAGACGAAAACTATTGCACAGATAGATAGAAGCAGAGAATTCTGAAAGAATTCGAAATAGTACAACTTGTCATGTTGTTTGTGTTAATTCTACGAATTAAACGAGGATTCTGGAGGAAAAGCCAAGCCAGAAAAATACTCCTATTCATTCAAACTCACCCCTTGTGCCCATCGGTACTATAGCACTACATACTAAGCCGATAAAATGGGGAATCCGTAGTAAATAAAACCGTTTTTGGTGATTTGGAGAGATTGTCGGATTGTTTGTGGTAATTCGTGATACTCCGATTCAATCGAACACACCCTCCGAACATACCCCTGTCTTGTTATAGGCCTTTGGGTAACATAGCAACCACGTGGTACCATAGAACCCAAGATGGCGGACTCCAGTATACAAAATGGACTACGGAAACACGCATGCGCACAAGGACCACCTATCATTATGGGAATGACGTCATAAGATGGCCGCTCACGCGGGCTACCATGACAACCAAACATGGCGCCACCATGTCACGTGACTATGACGTCACTTCCACCTACGGCTGAATAGGCCCGGTTCATCGCTCTCCCACTACTTCCAAATAAACATGCCAAGAAATACAGAAAGTGCAGAGTATAGAATAATTTTGCGTCAAACACTCTGATGTCCATCTACTCCAAAAGCTGGGTCGTACTAATTCAAAATGGTTTCAAGAAATACAGACTGCCGTCCATACATAATTTATTACAGTGTGTACCAGATAAAGTAGTATGGAAGAAGAAAATTACCTCAGCGGTCCCTGAACAAATCACCAATTGAAACTTACTACAGAAAAATGTCTGCATTAAGATTATTGTCTTCCTACCCACTGAAACCTGCAAAATGCAACGTTTGTTTGGTCGTCTGGCAAGACACATACCCACGACACAATAAAAACCAGAAGCAAATCTAAACTTCTATGTGCCCACCATCATCTCCAGGTCCACAATAAATTTTTCAACCCACATCACAAAACCGACACTACTCAAATATGAAAACTTTGTAACAATGAAGTGGAAGACAGAAAACATTTTCTTTCGTGTGCTGAATTAGACTCTACACGGAGAAAATGCATTTCTTCAATATTCAGAATCAATATAGGTTTAGATCAATCTCCAAGATGCTTCATTCCATGCTTCATCTCTCTCTTCTGATCTCACCCTTCAAGCTCTGCTAGATCCACTACAAAACTCTCTTTCTTTTCTTGATTTTGACTGTGACACTGTAAATTTGATTGGACAATTATCAAGAAGTCTCATACACAGAACGACACGCGAGTGTGAATGGGTTAATCGATATGGCAAGAGGATAAAAAGAGAGGCCGCAGGCCTCGAATTTTATCCTTCCGCAATGGCACAAGTGCCATAACGATTAGCCAGTTCACACGCGTGTGTCGTTCTAAGTTTATTACACGTCGTCACGTCTATAATAGCAATTATCAGAAGGACACTCAGCAATTCATTTGATAACTATCAAACAAAAAGAACACATTTTATCGCCAACAACATTTGCGAGGGGAAACCGTGTTACTATTTCGCCCCATTGTGTTCAATGTGCCTACTGGCACATAGAACACATAGAACACATTGAAACTCAGGGGACGATTTTCAGCTATCGCTAGCGATTCAAAAAGTCCGTCAACGATTTCCGTTCCGGACATATGTGCAGAACAGATTATCATTTTCCGCTTGGTTTGGTGTTGCTGTAGATGGGGATTACACAGAACAAGCGTGTAATGAATATTCGATCTGCATATGGAGCACATTGAGCTCATAAATTTGATCGAAACGGGATAAAGGGATAAAGATGGTCAAGACCAAAAAAAAAAAAAAAACAAAAACAAACTGTGAAGGCCAAATTAACATTCAAAAATACTTTTCACTTTACACAATATTATCTATTCTATCAATGAAGGTGTTTCGTCAGAAACGTATTTGGGTGACACGCCGTCAATTTAAGTTATCCCAAAGCCGACAATCATCGAAAGAAAAGATAAAGGGTGTTTTTTTTATTCAAGTGAGATCTCAAAGGGGCTCATCAACAGAACCCTTTAGATCTAGGAGATACTCATCTTTTGAGAGTTTTTTTTTGAAGAATAAGATTTACTTTGATAAGGTGCTTAATATGGAGTTGAGGTCCGCAGCACAAATCTACCAGAGGTTAACAGATGCAGATGTTTAAATAGCTTCAAAAATAATACAGAAGTTGTAACTATTTGAATGATTTTGCAGGTGCTAACATCCCAAAGGAAAAAGTCCAGAGTTATTCGACACTGGGTAGTGTTTTGGAATTTTGAGGTTCAGAAGAATAAGTTGAGAAATCGGTTCTTCTTCAACTGAATGTTTCTTCTTGTTTTGTTCAATGCAGATTTCTAGACATTGGAAGTAGCAGAGGAAAGACTGCATGGAATTTTGTCATTTGAAATGACTGAAGCTGGATTGAGCAAAGTTGATACAAGTGGAGACTCTTTTATGAAAATTACATTTTATCCGTGCCTTTGTTTATCTGGGTAGGATATGCCTCTCTAGAATTTTAAAATAGTTAAGATCATTAAAATTTGATCGAGTTTTGTCACAAAACATTTCATTGCAATGTATCTAAATATTAAATTTTGGTTTGCTTACAAATATTCTCCCATTATAATATAATGGCATTTCCATGATGCCTTTAAACTAATGATCTTGCTGGGATCAGCTCTTAGCTTCTGGTGCAAGTTTACTCGGCTTTAATGGGATTTGTGAAGATGAATTTTTTCATGCTGAATATCCCGATTTTATAGTTAATAAAAAAATGTATACATAATTGAATTAGTGGTGTTTACTGTAGTAATATGTGTAAAATTATGCATGGCCAAGAAAATGTTTCCCTTGATGCGATTCTCTATAACATTACCTCCCCTTAATTTGGTAAAGCTGTTCGGGCATTCAACACTGAGAGAGATGGGGACTTCATATAAAAACTTATTTTTTTAATATTCGTGTATTTTTATCATCGGTCGCTTTGTGTGCTAGAGGTCGACGGTTCGAACCCCGACTCCCGCACCTATCTCTCCTCCTGTTACACTTTATACCTTATACAGTGTCACGAACGAGCGCCTTATTTTCTCCGTTACCTAAAAACTGATATCTCACACACAGTTCACGAATGTCATTTTACATGTTGGCACGAATGTCATAATGGGGCGCGGTGGCTCAGTTGGTAGGGATGCAGGCTGCAAGCCGAGAGGTCCTCGGTTCGAATCCCACCTGCGGCAACCGCGTTGTGTCCTTGGGCAAGACACTTCACCCCCATTGCCCACGTGGGGGCACGGTGGCGTTGTGTACTAAGGCTTACTGCACGTCGATGGTGCACCTGTCTTCAACCAATGCTAACCCTGCTTGTGTGGAGTTAGTATGTTGGGGAGCTGACAGTTGCTCGCCGTTGCTCGGTGGTTCTCTCCGGGTACTCCGGCTTCCTCCACCCGTAAAACTGTCACGGTCATGGTTAGCCATTGTGCAGAAATATGTGACCTTAAACACCAATAAATAAATAAATAAATAAATAGAATGTCATAATATTCTCGTCGCTCCAACTCAAAGCCAACATTCAAGTCTTTTCTTTTCTGCCATTATCCCTCGTCCTAAACAATCATGATTAGCTTGAACGAACAGTTTGGGGAAGTTAATATGAAATTACAAAAGTTGTGCCAAAACCAAAAATTAACCTGTGTCAGATCCTATAAACATTTTGTGTCTGGTGGTCATCCATTATAATGGAGTGACAAGTGGAGTCGCCCTATTGAATGCTACGGGGTCAAAGAATGTCCAAATGATATACATGTAAGACACATATAACATTTATTTACATTCAGCAAACATCTCCAAGTATAACAATAACATGTAAGCCGTATAACGTGGTCAGTAACTTGTGCTTCCAAAGTTAGTTTTGAATGAATTTTGTGGGAGGAGGCTGAGGTGAGTTGGCTGCTGTTTCCTTCGCTGTTGTTTCCTCCTTAACATTTTCTCTATAACATTCGTGAAAGAGAGGGTGACGGATCTGAATGCCTCTAGTCGGCTGTGATTCACTGATCTGACGTCTTTTTTGGTTTGTTCACCGTATCCTTCTTCTCTGGTTTTGTTGAATTCTATGAAATCATCGACTGTCCCATCAAAGTTTAGTTTCAGTTCTCCGAAATTTTGAATGATCATCCTATCTACCCGGTCGATAAAGTCCCCGAGTGATTCTTGCTTTGATGGTGGTGATTTAGTTGCTGGTTCCTGGGCCTGACTTCCGGGTACCGAAGAGAGAGGTGAGTGGGGGTCGGGTAGCGGCGAGCTTCCATTTTCTCCCCAGTCTTCACAGGATTTTCCTCATACATTGATACAGACTGGGGAGCCGGCAACTGACTGGGTTTGTCTGTGAGAGTGGGAAGGGAAATGGCGGCCGTCTCTGGCTCTTTCCTTACCCCATCCTTCTCTTTCTTCGTTTCCAAGAATGCCCCCAGGCGTCTGGCATCCCTCCGTCTGGTGGATGGACGACTCTTCTTTTTCTTTTCGCTCTTTTCAGGGCCTCCAGGCTTCTTCGGGTGAAACCAGTGTGAGAGGGGTTCCTCTTCACAAGGGTACTACCTCTCCCCGAAGAAGGCGGCGTGATCTTCTCTGTCTCGAATTCCAGTGTCACCTGTACATTCCTGTCTACTATCTGGATAATCCAATTGATAGGACAAGAAATGTCCAGAGCTGTCAACGCTTTCCTGAGCTGTCTTGGAATTAGTATTGAACATTTGAGATACCGTTTATATTCATAATATTTAACAAAGGATTTCATCCTACCATACAATTTTACAAATACTGCAAATTAGCAAAGAATATAAATAGTGGTAAAAAAGGAAATTGATTTACTAACGCCAGATTAAACATGCTGACGCAAGTTTTAGTGCTTGGACAGGGGGGGGGGGGGGGGGGTTGCAAGAAATTTGCAAGACGTGACGTGGGGGTGGGTGGGTCTCTTGAGTGCGCCAAAAATGTGCATTTCCAACTTGTGCAATTTTTTGAATTTTTCAAAAATATATCAATATATCAGCAAATATATGCCATCATTTGTGTTTCAAACCTTAAAGATGATGTTGTACATCACACTCTTAACATAAATACAACATCATATTATATGTGAGAATACTGGGCTTAATCCTGCTTAATCTGGGAAAATGGCACACGTTAGTAGGGGGTGGATGTCTTGTTCGAAATGTAAAAAATGTGCAGACAATATTTTGGGAACAATTCAAATGAAAATTTGTTCCCGTATATGTACACCTGCTATGGCCAAGCCTGATAATGAACAGCTTGTCATTTGTAGATTAGGGCCCACAGCAGCCCACAGAGGTTTAAATTGGTGGTACCAGTTTAAGAACATTATGAAAACCCCCCTAAAGACAGCTGTGCTTATTAAGTTTATAAGTTTATTTTGTTGGATTTTAATGGGAGAGTGGGGGGGGGGGGGGGGGGTGTCTGAGAACGGTAGTAGAAAATTTGCACGGTGGATGGGTGTAAAAAGGAGCCGAATAAAAAATAGGACATCACGTCTTGCAAATTTTTAGTGCCCCCCACCCCACTCCTGGCTGGGAGCTGAAATAAACTTTCTATAGATAATTAGCAGTCCACTGTGGCCGTTACGTGAGGTGTGGGTCACATAGGTGGCTTGTAGTTCAAATAAAACAATGGCACATTATTGAGCGTCGGAATGCTAGCGCCTCGCAGTGAACAACGTTCGATTGAAAACCATCTAATCATACCTTACATTTAAAACATAAATTTTTGAATACCTTCAATAATTCGAGTGTGGAAATATTAGCAACAGTCTACAGATGGCCCGGTGATAATGGTGATAACATTATTTTGCCGGGCGTCCTGGTTTATGAACGGCCCCTGGGAACGGAACAACTGCACTCCAGCTTATTAAGGTCCCGAGACGAAGCGGGCCAGTAATAAACTCCCGGGCTGTTATTCATTTCTCTCGGACCGTTTATAAACCGCAATGTCCTTAAAACTCATATTATTGTTATATCAACAAACTAAACAAACTTAATTGAATAGTAAAATAATAGTCCATAAACAAGGGACTCCATGTCAATGTAATTGTTTAATAAAATCGCTCAACCGGTTCCATTGGAACCGGTTGAGCGATTTTATTAAACATAAACAAACTTATTTCGGCCTACAATAATGTTTTAGTTGGATACAACTAGTTGTATATGGGCACGCTTTTGCAATGCAATGGAAATACAAATAGACTAAAACTCTACTTCAACTCAGCCGAATTAGCCTCGAATTCCAAATTTGACTGCTTTGGGGCCTATCCTGAATCCTTTCAAGCGAAGATTAGTTTCTGTTCTACGCACCTCAAACCCTCTGATGTAAAACTTACTGTTTGTCTTTACCACCGAATTAGCCCAGTGTTAATAAGTAGAAAGAAATCTTAGAGTGGTTCCATTGATAAAAACAGACCATTATTAGATGGCAACACCCACTGTATTATTTATTTATTTATTTATTTATTAGTTTGTAAGGTCACATACCTATGCACGATGGCTAATCGTAACCGTGGCAGTTTTTCGGGTGGAGGAAGCCCGAGTACCCGGACAGAACCACAAAGCATCGACGAGCAACTGTCAGCTCCACAGCATTCTAACTCTGTTCAAGCTCCCCTCAAGCAGGGTTACTGCGGCTGAAGACATGTGCACCATCGATGTGCAGTACGCCTTATTAACACGGTGCCATCGTGCCCCCGTGTAGGCAACGGGATAAAATGCCTTGCTCAAGGACACAACACGGATCGTTCCGTACGGGGATCGAACTCGGGACCTCTAGCATAGAAGTCCAGCAGTTTACCACTGAGCTACCGCGATCCCACCCACTGTACTTTGCTAGAGTTTCCTTTGAGTTACAACTTGTATCAGTTTCGGGATAATTTATTCCGTAATACTAGTGAAGAAACGTTCTCGAAGAACTAAATATTTTCATTTGTCGCCTCGGAAACATACCTTATGACCCCTTGTTGGAACGAGCTAGGTGATTTAATCTATCTTAGCAATAAACTCTTTTGAAACATGACAATTTTCGACATGGACAATGCCATTTTGTGAAAAAAGAGAAATGAACAGTTAATTAATTCGCTCTATAAAAACGGTTTGCTCCACTCTGCAAGCGCAGTATTTCGTATGCATAAATCTCAGGCAGGAACAGTCGATCGTACAATTTTAACAGAAGTACCGTCAGGTGGTGACCAAAACACTTATATTTTTTACGGTGGTTTGGAGTGTTGTTATTATGACCCGAAACCGTTAAGACAGTCACAAAAATCAATGGAACTGTTATCTTTCGACACCAATAACATGTTTGCTGTATTGCACAGTTGGCTACTGCGTGCTTTCTTATGTCTCATTTTGCTACTGTTGATCGGAAACTTGCCACTTATCACCACTACCCTAATAACATAACGCAATTTAATTCTAAATCCATCATAATTCTGTAGTGCGTATGTATGTATGTATGTGTGTGTGTGTGGGGGGGGGGGGGGGGTAATTTGTCCCGACAGTGATGGCTCAAGTCCAGGTTGATTAAATATTCCAACTATCATCAAGGCATGCCTTCATTGAAGGCATGCCTTGATGATGCAGTTGGAATATTGGTCAGTCGGAATTATTGTTAGAAACCTCAAGACTTCTTGGCAGTTTACTTATGGATAAATAAAAACTACATGTGGTAGTTATGACCCAACTTCTTATTCAATGAAAACGTACCGTACCAGTACTTCAAATTGATGATGCCGTGACACCATTAACAGGCCCCACTGGGTACTTAATGCCGACGGATTGCTTATCAAAATAACTAATCTACTCTTGGAAGAAAGTATGCATTATTACTAGAAGAGCAAACCGTTATCTAAAACTTTATCCCAGACGAAAATATCCAGACTGGGGAAAAATATTGAAGGGGAGGGTAACACTTCCTAAAAACCCTCTTAGCGACGTACTTGGTATATCGCTGAGTTCAAGTAACTGTGCAGATAAAATCGGTTGTTTGATCCATGTACTGCCCATAGGCCAGTTATCCAACTGGCAGGGTGAAAGATTATTTTAGGAGGGCGATGACTGAATGGTTAACCCTTTACCTAACGTAACGGTCAAAACCGGCCAGCGCTATTCTCAAAAGTCGCCAATTAATTTTCATTATTTTTTCATTGTTTGTCTCAAAAACGTAGGTTATGACCCCTCGTTGGAACGAGCTCGTCGAGCTCGTTCCAACGAGGGGTCATAACCTTTGTTTTTGAGACAAACAATGAAAAAAATTAGTTATTCAAGATTTTTTTTGCAAGTGTCGTCTGCTTTTCATATTAGGTAAAGGGTTAAAGCATTGAATTTCAAACTGAAAGGTCGACTGTTTGATCCTGACCAGCGGTAACTGTTCTGTATCCTTGAGCAAGACACCTAATCCCGATTGACCATGTGGGAGCTAGGTGGCGCTGTGTACTAAGGCATACTTCACGTCAATGTGCACCCTCCTTCAAACGCTGATAACCCTGCTGGTGCAGAGTTAGTAGACTGGGGAGTGTGACATTTGCTCGCTACTGCTCGGTGGTTCCCTCCGGGTACTCCGGCTTCTTTCACCCGCAAAACTGTCCGCCGCGATGTGACCCTAGATGTAGAAAGTGTCGCTAAACCCCAATAAAACGAACAAACAAATAGACTTATATTGGAAGAAATTTGTTCACAAATGTTTGTTTGGTTGCACTTTAATTGGATCATGAATTATCTGAAGGGATCTCATGGAATAACTTGCGTATCCTTCAACAAAAAAAAAAAATCAAAATTCTTTCTTGTGTTCCGGCAAAGAAGAAGTGAATTCTGGAGCAAAACGTGAAGTTCAGTCCTAACGTTTTGTCATATCAGTAATAAAGTCTTTTCTCTTGATCAGTGATTGTCAACAGGACGACCGAAATTTGTAGCTCTCCCTCCCAAGCAAAGAAGAAAGCTCGAGAGAAAAAAAATAACGCCTTGCCGAACAAAATTGCAACAAACACAATATGTGAGTGTTATTATTGAAAAACGTATCTTATATATTCTAAATTGTTGTCTTTTTCGCAACGCGTTATATTTGGTGGGCATAAGAGTGGCATGTCTTCGGAAAATAGCGCTTATGGCATAATATATGAATAAAACGGCATGTTGTTTCCATCTAAAAAGAATCTCTCCCAATATATGCAGCGTGTAACAAACGTGCGATCGCGTTTCGGCGAGCTCACGCGTTAGTTCTCGATATTCATATAGGCGGAAATTCCGTTGAGACGTAAAAAGCATGGCTGGGATAATTTATTTATTGGTGTTTAAGGTCACATATTTCTGCACAATGGTTAATCATGACCATGACAGTTTTACGGGTAGAGGAAGCAGGAGTACCCGGAGAGAACCACCGAGCAACATACCAACTCCAGACAAGCAGGGTTACCATTGGTTGAAGACAGGTGCACCATCGACGTGCAGTTCGTCTTAGTACACAACGCCACCGTGCCCCCGCGTGAACAATGAAAGTGAAGTGCCCAATGACACAACGCGGTTGCCGCAGGTGAGATTCGAACCGGGGGCCTCTCGGTTTGCAGCCTGCACCTCTACCTGCTGAGCCACCGATCCCCCGACTGGCGTATTAAAAACAGAGAAGGCGGAAACGAACGCAGCCTCCCTAGTTTGCTGGCACTGAGGATCAACTGTGGTACTATGAGGTTTGTGGTCAAGTTTCTCCCAGCACTGTATTTTTACCTAATAATATATATAAGTAGTTTAACAATCCGCCCACCTTAGTACTTCTCACCATGCTAATCAAATACAGATAAGACATCTGAAGAAAATTCTATTTTCACTCTTCGGGGATGGCTTGAATGACCATAATAGACACTGCTCAGTGGTGCCGCCCTTCAAGTGGCGCCCAGGGTACGTACCATTACCTACCATACCTTAGGCACGCCACTGGGGCATAGACATACCACTAATCATATAATAATTCACAGCGTTTGGTACCATTTTGAGAGAACAAACAAAACAAGAGTGAACGGAGACACAGGAAATTTCAATGCAAGAGGACATGCATGGAAAACGAATTGTTAACATTTTATGCACTGTTCATATGTTTAATGAATAATTTCCACTTTTTAACATACAACTGTTTACCATAAGTTTGTCAACAGCAATAAGTTATTCATTAACAGCAGTCGACGCAGATCACAAACTTCGTGTTTAGCCCTTTACCCAACGTAACGACCAAAACCTGCCAGCGCTATTCTCAAAAATCTCCAATTAATTTTCATTCTGTTTTCATTTTTTGTCTCAAAACATAGGTTATGACCCCTCATTGGAACGAGCTCGTCGAGCTCGTTCCAATGCGGGGTCATAACTTATGTTTTTGAGACAAAAAATGAAAAAAATTAATTCAATTTTATTTTTTTGCAAGTGTCGTCTGCTTTTCATGTTAAGTAAAGGGTTAAAGGAAGAATGGGGGGCGAAAGTTCACGAAATGAAAGAGTCTGTAGAAGAAAAGAGGCATCGATTTATTCACTGGCATTTTTCTGTGACAGAGACTTTGTTGATTAAATTCTATTCACCTCTTGTCAAGAGGAAAGTATAAATTCCCCTGACATTTTCCTGTGGCAATGTAATTGTTGGAACTGACTGATATCCACCATACGAGCGTTTTAACCCTGAACACAGTGATATCGAAATTCTAAAATTGCAAGAAGTATTTTTTCCTATAATGCAAGGATTTAACGAGATCACTCTTGTTTGACATACAGTTAATACCAGAAGTCCTGCCATGAACTGTGCGCTCATCTAGGCTTAAATTCGCGTAGGAATTGCGCTCAATTGCCATATCAAATGACATCCAAAACACGGCAGGTTCTCCTGGTTACTCATAGCAAACACAGGCAATGTTTCTGCCAATGGACCTCCAGGTTACCCGGAGGTCCACTGGCTGAAACATTGCCTGTGCACAGGCCATATGTACAGACTTTGATAGACTTACTTTGGTCCTAACGAGGAGATTAACGCGCAGATTGACGTGTTATTTGTGCGCAGGACTTCAAGTTTAACTTGAGCTCCTTGAGTTCTGTCAAACAAGATTGAACTGTTAAATTCCCACTTGCATGATGTGAAAAAAACTTTTACTTGAAATGTCGGAATTTTAACAACAGGGCTTCGGGGTTTAACCCCTCATTTAGTGTAACGACCATTTCCGGTCAGCGCTATTCACAAAAATCGCAAATCGAATATTTAAAAAAAAAAACATTCTCCATTAAAACATACCTTATAACTTCTCATTGGAACGAGCTCGTTCCAATGAGGTGTCATAAACTACGTTTTCTGGCAAAAGAAATATTTCTTTCAGTTATTTTAGAATTTGTTTTGGTTGCAAGTATCGTCCACTCGTCGTGTTAGATAAAGCGTTACCTCTTTTTAATTTATTTATTTATTTATTACGGTTTAATGATACTTTCGACAGCCAGGGTCACCTTATGTCATACAGTTTTACGGTGGAGGAAGCAGGAGCAGCCGGAGAGAATCACCGAGTAGCGGCGAGCAACTGTCAGAACCCCCAACGTACTAACTCCACACAAGCAGGGTTAGCATTGGTTGATAACAAGTGCACCATCGACGTGCAGTACGACTTAGTACACACCCGCTCCGTGCCCACGTGGACAATTAGGATTAAGTGCTTTGCTCAAGGACATAACGCAGTTACCACTGGAGGGTGTACAGCCCACTCACCCTTTCACAGAAATGCTAGGCGATTGTATAATGGATTTAAAATTTCAGAACCTATTAATTTAGCGTAAACGCGTTCTTGTAATACATTATCTGTGTTCATGTAAAAAATCGAGTTTCATCTGGCTAAATATTTCACCTTCAGACGAGTTGATCGATTTCTCATCCTTTCGCCATCTTTCAAATCGAAGGCTGGCCTTCGGGTTGAAAGATGGTTGAAGTAGAAGGAATAGATTGAACTTCGACCAGACTAAAACATACCCACCACATGAGAGTGTTTAGTGGATGTTTGTACGTTTGCCGATATCGTCTAAAACAAAATTCACTGTGTGTTCTATTGTCCGGGGGAAATCTGCGTTTTCAATTGTTTCAAAAGTATAGTATATTAATATCAGTGCTCCTCCCCACCCCTACAAAAATACAAATAACACCTTTTCGACCACACCCATTACAACCTGCGAATCAAGGAAATGTAATGTTTGGAGATAAGTGGGGTTTTTTTTACCACCGGGCCGAACCGTGATGGGTTCAGGACGTCTTGGACATTTGTTCCCCTCCCAACATATTTAGTGAGTTTTCACCTCCCCGAGGGTCAGTGATTCTGTAATCGTCTTACCCTCTAAAGTAAACCGTGAACCACCTCCATTTGCTGCCCATTATAGTTCAAACAATCCTTACTTTCGATAATCATGTGAAAGAACAAGTTACATCTAAACATAAAATACACATATGCATATACAAGGCTGTCTCCTGGAGGCTGTATGTCAAGGTGATAGCTAAAAGTTGCGATTTTCTTGTTTAAAAGTGTAGATATTTTTGATAATATTTCTGCCTGGGTTAAATGTAAAGCGTAAAGATAGGTATGACGGACCCTGAAAACAGATTTGTCAAACTAACGTTAATTCAAGAGCTTCTAAATGAAGTGTGAAATTTAATGTCCATTATGGCGCACTTGTTGAACGTCACATGGGCTATCTGATACCAGATCAGTACTAAGAGAGACAATATTCTCTCAGGTTATCATTATCTGGGTAATTAAAGCCAGTTAAAATCTAATTTTTGGAAACCAGTGCATCACACATGTTCTGGACACACATCTATCCTGTCTCCGAAATGTCAAAAGAATTTACCTCAAACAAAATTCGCATTAATATCTCTATCCATATCGAATTACAAAGCGCTCGTTAAATCAGAATTAATATGTTTAAACTCTGCGTTCCGACTGTATGAAGAGTGAAGCAGAATTCTGAGGGGCAGTTGGCCTGAGGGCACCCAGAGAAGGTCCGAGTTTATCCTTGGCTGTCGAGGGTCATAGGCACCGAGATTGAAAGTCCGCGTATTGTCGTAACCCTGTGAGGGTTGTAAGGAACCGATAGTAGTTTGTTAACGGTTGCTAACCGTAGTGGCATAGTAGCCAAAGAAGTAAAAGCTGTAACGTTGAGGTCTAGAAACCGTATTAAGAGCTTGAGTAAGCGCTTGAATAGCTCGCGAGAGAAAATAGTTTTAGGCGGTGAGAGAATTGGTGATGTTGAGAACACTTTGCAGAATATTATTATGTAAGCTTTGTTAAGTATATATCTGAAGGCGAAGAATAACTTAACCCTGTGAGAGCCAGACAAGGCGCAAAGTGACCGTGAACTGTGGTAGACGCTGATTGAATTGTGATTGAACTGTGAGAACGCTGATAGAGTCACACAAGCAGAACATTATACGTGTTAAGCCCGACTAACGGTGAAGTTTACCCGGCGAGGAGGAAGCAACGCGAAGTGAATAGACACTTTGTATGTATCACAAACCGTGAGAAAAAGAAGATGATTCGAGGTTGATCCAGCGGACACAGCCAGCTGTGGAAGACGTCGAGGGTCCTAAAGAATAAACTTTTATCCGCGTAATTAGTGTATTCTTTGTGGAAGACGTCGAGGGTCCTAAAGAATAAACTTTTATCCGCGTAATTAGTGTATTCTTATGGATAATTTTGTGAGTAGTTTGTTTCATATTATATTTCTTCGAACATGTAAATAAATAATCTTTTCAGTGAATTATCGTTGATCACCCTTTGGCGTTGTGAGCCACAGGCACCTTCAGGAATCCTAAGAGTTCCAAGCGGATAGGGCATTGATAAGGTGGCAAGGTTTACGTTCGAACTGGGGTTCCAACGACAGTCACTGGCTGTCGGCTGAGCACTGATGAGAACATAAATTTTCCTTCATCATTTCGAATATCAATTTAACCTCTAGAATCCGGCGACACTGTAAAACAGTGCAGATAATGAAGGCTGCACTCTGAAATCATTTGGGTTAAAAATCAACCCAACTCATCTAGGCTGAGTGAATATGAACCCAATTGGGTTCATATTCACTCAACCCAATTGATCCTGCTTAAGTATTAACTCAACCGATTTTAGAGTGTGGTACAGGAATATTTTGACTTCCTTCGTGTGATTTAGTGTAGTTGCATATTTATACACTTAACCCTTCACCAAATCTAAAAGAGCTCGTTCCAAAGAGAATTTAGTGTTTTCGTGCAACCAACCATACTAACACAAGCGTCGATCAGTGTCTTTTGTCATCGTTTTACACGGGCAAATGTGACAAATCTCCTGCACGGAAACTGATCTCCCAATTTGCATATCACAATAAACATAACCGCTGTCAGGGTGGCCATGTGGTCAAAACCAAAACGAATTATCGAATCCACGGTCAAAATTAGCTGCAATTGGCTTTTAAAGAAATGAAATACACGAAATTTCGCAATTTCTTCATTATCCATGCCGAGTAACTTTTTAACCAGACCACATGCGTTCAGTTTCGTTTGTCGGCATCAAACTGATATTGTTTGTGGTAATTAATAGTACGAGAAGGCGAAAGAAGCCAAATACTTCCCATCAATAGCATCATCTATAAATTAATTAAAATTGATAATTCCTTTTATTTTACGGAAATTATGAATTGATAAGGTGGGTGTGTTGCGATTATTATGCCCCAGACCTGGAAGTTGGAAAATCAAAGGTGCATCTAAGGCCGTGCAGTGCCAGTGGTGACCTCTGTCCTCTTACCCATTCATCATTACATGTACCAACATTCTCCCTTATATCTCAGCCATTACTACTCCAATTTGAAGGATATTTGGTGTTGTGATCGAGCATCATAGGGAAACAATGCCTGTGTAGCTGCTGTAGCATGTGTTTCTTCCCACATTTTTTTCAGAGTTGTGGTACTTTTTCACTCTTTTGAGTTAGAAAATTTTGTTTATAACTAGTTGATTTGTTACAATTTGTTGCAAAGTGCCTGCTAATACCCTCAATTGTATTGCTACAGAATTTTCTGGTGAAGATTTTGTTCCTATTACTTATCAAGCAACAGCCTAATGAATATTCTGTATAAAGCCACCAATCTGATGTTTGGCACTTTTATAGGAGCTGTTTTGAAGGGGCTTATGTTGCTTATGGCAGGACTTTTCTATTCACCCATTAATCGATAAATTAATTGTTATAGTTGGAAGTAAGAAGCATGAAAGGTCCAGAACTAAAAGTCTAAAAAGAATGTTTTGCAATGTAACATGATTTTTGCAGATACACTTATTTGGAGGGTTACCTGTCTGATAGTGTTTGGAACATGTGTGGCCAGGATCTTCAAAAAGAAAAAAAGAGTTAAACTTTGAGAAAAAAGGCATATGCCTTGAGTGCCGGAGGTAGAGTCATACAAGGAAGACAGCCCCCCCCCCCCCCCCCGGAAATTTGTGTCAAATGGAGCTCACTTGTCACCTTTTGGGGATTGCTTTGTGTACTGCGTTCTTGAAAAAAATATGTGAGACCCTCTGGATGTGCCCTTCTGATCTCAATATGCCAATAAGCCTCCTTGGGGAAAGTACATGCAATAATGGTTATGTAAGGTTGATTTGATGTGTTTTGAATAACAATGTACTTTTAAGTACATTAGATGGTTTATTGCAGTGACAGGTTAGAGTTACCCTTTTATTTCTTTTCCAACAGATATCATGAGTGTATTGGTGTCCAAGAGTTAAACAAAGCTGTTATACTTATTGATAAACCAGACAAATTTAACAATTTAATCACTATCAAATTGATGCATGGGATAAAAGGGGTTACAGTGCAAGGGGTTTGTAAATATATTTATTCAACTACAATGTATGACTTTGCAGTGCATTATACATTGGAGAATATCATATTTTCTTTCCAAACCATTACAGTAACACATACATCTTTATATTGGGGGACACTCTTTTGTCCTTCCATACTTCTTCTGCTGGACTCCTTCAAGTTGACCTTTGTTGAACTTCCCAAATCAAAACATAAACAAAAAAAAATGTCTGCCTTCAATCAGTGAGCACTCCACTTATAACATTTGGTCTCAATCTTTATTACTTTCATGAATTAGGCCTTCTCTTATGAGGACTGCGACAAATCAGCGGCTGGCCAAAGAGTTATTATTATTAGGAAAAGATTACTTCGAGTATGTACTTTAATGTTTATAGAATACAGCTGTTATTTTATTTTGAGGTATTTTATTGTAAAAATTTTGTTCTCTTACTTATGCCACAGCAGACTTTCAGGTGGTGCTATTTACACATGGCAGCAGTTCCATGGCAAATTGCAGTTTCCACATGTTCTATGTTTCATTCCAAGCATTTTGGTATATAATTTATTGGGGTTATTCATTTTGGGACTTTTTTAGACTTGAAAGAAAATTACATGAAATTTGACCAAAGTTAGGTTGGACGTCCCCTTAACAAAGAGGAAACAACAAAACAGATAGCTCGTGAAGAAGAAACAAAGTGTGAGAGGTTAACCCTGTGGAAAATTGTGGCCAATAACCGAGTTACGCCCACCGCTAGTAGTGTTATGCATTATTTATTGGCGTTTAAAGTCACTTTATCAAAAATGACAACATCATGACCGCAAAACAGATATGAAGCCGAAGTTTAGCCAATACTGTGCTGTCCACATTAGAAGACTTCCACCCTGGCGATGGTTAGCGGGTCCTTTTTCACTTGTGAAGCAGAACCACTATAAACATTGCTCCACTTTCCGGGTTCCACGGGGCTAGAAGTGTTGATGATGTAGTTGGTAATGCCTCGATTTGCCGGGTGTCCGACTGCTAAAAAATCTCGATCTGCCCGGAAGCTAATTAAATATTTTCTCGGTTTGCCCGCAGCGGATAGAAAGTGCAACTATAGTTTGTTTTAAATAAGTGAGCAGTGTACTGCTTTCAACAATTTCTATTTATTAAAGTTGTTATTATAATAATAATAATAATAATAATAATAATAATAATAATAATAATAATAATAATAATAATAATAATAATAATAAATTGTTCTTATATAGCTCCTCATCTCGCGAGGCTCGAAACGCTTAACAATACAAAAATTACTTCATTGACACGTGAACGGTTATCATTCGCACCGTGGATTCCGAGGTGTCAACAACTAGACAATGGAGTTCCCAATTGCAATACAAGAGACACTGGTAAGCGTGAAATCTACCCTTGCTACCACCTGGAGTATCCAGTTGTTCAAGGGTAAAAGTCACCTGACAATGGATTTTGAGAAGGAAACCGAACCGCCGTCCATGAAAAGGTGTAGCACCTTTCGTGAGGAGATCTCCCCCCGCACTGGTCACCCTCCAAGTGACACGGACTTGCCGGATGATGCCAAGAAGACAGAAGCCGCCGACGTAAAGAAGAAAAGGAAAAGAAAGAAGGGACCTTCCGCCAGTCGACGCGATGCCCGCCGACTGACGGTGTTCATGGAGAAGAAAAGGACGGAAAAGGAAGAAAGGGAGGCTAACCATGGCGTTGAAAGCTCAATGCATGCTACCCCTGGCCGTTCCACGTCCAGGTCGGTTCCTTCTACTCCTGTGGAGGGTCCGGGGGGACGCTGGTTCGCCAGGTAACACTCCAATCTCTAGCCCATCACACTCTTCCTCGGAAGAGGAGATAGGGGAGGGAGGTTTGTTTATGGAGCAGGAAGTTGAGCCGGACATCGCACATGTTACTTAACCCTCTCTTGCTCTTCCAGCCTTTTCTGACCAGGACACCATCCAGGAAGCCTACACCGCGGAGTCCGTGGAGAGCATCCTAGGGGACAAGGCCAGAGACGACGAGCTTCTAGCCTTTCTTCGACAAACGATACAATCGTGGAAAACCGCGGACTCACGGAAAAGACGATCAAATGAGTAACAGAGAGCGTCAGCAACCAGTATCTCCTCACTACTCCAAAGAGCTCTCCACCACCGGCAGCCGCAAGGGCTAGACCGTACCAACCTAGTCAGCCCTCCATCACCTCTCCTTCTACACCACCAAAGGAGGTATCACCATCGCAGCCACCTCCGCAAAAAAAAAAAGAACAGAAGGAAACACAAACGGCGCTGAGTACCCTTTTCACTTTACTCCTTTACCACGGCCAGACTAGTCTAAACCACCTACAGTTAAAGAGGGTCGAAAGGGGCTTGCCCCACAGCGTCTCTACGCGCCTTCGGCGCGCAAAAACATTTCGTTTCGTTTTTGACACGTGAAGTTAGTTTGCTTAATATTCTGGAGGGCAGGTAACACACTTTAAAGGCTTCACATTCTATCCATATGCTTTATATTATCTATATATTTCGTATATATGGATTTGACTTGTTTCAATTTATGGGAGAGTGCATACAGGCTGCCTACAGGCACTCTCCCACATATTGAAACAAGGCAAAAACAAATGAACAAATTCTGACGACCAAAAGCAATTTAGCACCCTGCTCATGAACAGCACTATTTATTTATTAGGGTTTAACGACACTTTCTACAGCCACGGTCACCTCTTGTCGGACAGTTTTACGGGTGGAGAAAGCCGGAGTACCCACCGAGCAACGGCGAGCAACTGTCAGGCTCCCCAACGTACGAACTCCACACAAGTAGGGCTAGAATTGACACGTGAACCATCGACATACAGTACACCTTAGTACACAACGCCACCATACCCACGCGCGGGCAATCGGGATTAAGTGCATTTCCCAAGCACACAGCGGGGTTGCCGCAGGTGGGATTCGAACCGAGAATCTCTAGGCTTGCAGCCTCACCTCTACCTACTTAGCCACCGCGCTCCCTCGTGGACAGCAAAATGTCCCTTCTCGCAAATGTACACATGCCTCCGTGAAATGTTGAACAAATTATTACTAATTTTCGAACACAGTAAAAATGCTGTTTTCAAATGGTAACGCTTACATAACAGGTTAGTTGTACTTTTTGTTCTACAAACGAGTGATTCCCCGACGTTCGAGACACGTTTGGAACTTTTGCAAACAAATGGGGACCTTCAGATTTGGTGTGTTCCCGTTGATACGCACAACCAAAGTTGTGTACGTTCGAGTATGTTTGCGAGTGCGTAGGGGAGTTGGGAGAAGCGTAAGAGGGATGCTTCACCCAACTCCTCGTAACGCCACAGCTGGTCATATGCACGTGCAAATTGTAGCTGTCGGATGACAACTCTAAACAGGCATTACATAGCCTACATTTTGTCAAAAATCCTCTTCTTTCGAAATGTCCCCGAAATCTATGAAGCTGTTTAGCGTGCCTAAAATAACGGACTTGCGAATGCGACGTAACGTGAACAAACATTTAACTGGTTGAGGGGTAGATTATTTTTTGTGGTCTTAATTTGTTATTCAAAATTTGTTTTATTTGAAATTATTGGAGAGTGCTCACATGCACTGTCCAATAATTTGTAAAAGAACAAATTTATATAAACAAACCATTATTTTCACTTGACAGAATATGAAACATGAGGCAGGAAAACATAGGCTTTCACTCTGATACCCAAGCCTGGCATTCTTTAGGAGTGCAGGAGTACTGCACGCCTACTGCACGCCTACTGCATGCCTAGAAAAAATTGAGGAGGGCAATTTTTTGCACCCCTTGATTTTTTGGAATGCCTGACCTGCTTGGGACTTCTTTTAAAATCTATTATCATTTCGTCCCCTGAATTCCAATGTGTTCTCTGTGCCTTTTGGCACAGAGAACACATTGGAACTCATGGGACGATTTGTCAATATTGCATTGATTCGCAATAATTCATGACCAATTCTGTGTTTCATTTCGATACATTCTGAGTGTAGAAGACAGTCACATAAGAATTGAATGCAACCTTTCGAATAATCAGAAGATGTATGTGCCAATTTTTCCACTGTGTAGCTGAATGTAGTACAATTTTTCAGTCACTTTTTTAATACTTTGAAGCCAATATAACCTTAATAGCATACAAGTTTTTGCATTAAAAATTTCAGGCGTAATTGCACTCCCAAGCTATCAGAGGAGGGCAACTGTTTTGCACTCCTTGATTTTCTAGATTGCCAGGCCTGGATACCCCCCATTTTTGAAAGCCCTGATATTGGTTTCTAGCACTCAACCAGTTAATGTCTGTGGGGAAGTATTTCGATAAAGCTTGAGGTAAAACCAGCAGCAAATATCCGTATGGTTGCGTTCCTACTTGAAATATGCATTTGAGATATTGGGGATAAACAAATGGTATGAAGTTATCTGCAGGATTTCCGCTGAATCCTCAGTAGAAAACACATAGGATGTAACATTGCCGCACAAGCTGACAGTGAAATAAGATATACGACAGGCACAATGGCTGAATCGGAAATCTGAATTTTCACCAAAGAAGAATTTATGGTCACGTCTATAGGTCAGTGTATCTGTTAATGCTTGATAGAAAAGTCTTCAAAGTGATTCATTACTTAAGCGGAAATGACACAAGATAAAAGCCTTAAGATGACCAAGACGGGTAATTTTATTGTCTAGATTCAATCTATAAAGATTGTCACATGCCCAACGCGGATGTGGAAATATCGATAGATTAGAGACCCCATGCGTTCTTGTCTTAAATACATTAACCATCTACGTTACGTTACGACCAAGCACGTACAACTAAAATCTATACTTCAATTTTGTAGTTTTTTCATTTTTTTCGCCAAAACATAATTTCCTTATTGGAACTTCCTCGTCGTTTTAATGAAATTGTTTACATGAGCGTTTAAGGTTGGTGGGCGCGAGGTAGATATGTTAACCATTTACCTAACATGAAAAACAGACGACATTTGCAAATAATTATTTATTTATGTATTGGTGTTTAAGGTCACATATTTCTGCACAATGGCTAATCATGACCATGACAGTTTTATGGGTGGAGGACACCGGAGTACCCGGAGAGAACCACCGAGCAACGGCGAGCAACTGTCAGCTCCCCAACATACGAACTCCACACAAGCAGGGTTAGCATAGGTTGAAGACAGGTGCACCATCGACATGCAGTACGCCTTAGTACACAACGTCACCGTGCCCCCACGTAGGCAATGGGGATGAAGTGTCTTGCCCAAGGACACAACGCGGTTGCCGCAGGTGGGATTCGAACCGAGGACCTCTCGGCTTGCAGCCTGCATCTCTACCTACTGAGCCACCGCGCCCCCGACATTCGCAAAAAAAAAAAAAAAAAAAAAAAAAAAAAAAAAAAAAAAAAAAAAAAAAAAAAAAAAAATTAAAATATAATGAACATTAATTGGCGATTTTTGAGAATAGCGCTGGCCGGTTTTGGCCGTTACGTTGGGTAAAGGGTTAACCCAGTGAACATCACGATGTGAGATAAACAGAAACAACGGCGGTATTAACCCGACAAGTAGAGTGTCATTGTGAGACGTCTTTGAACTGTTAAACACACCAAGCAATTTTTTTAACTCCCTTCACTCTGATGTCAAAATATCCAAATTTCAAGTAGCCAAATTTGCACCTCGAACTTTAGATATTTCAACATCAGTGTGGAGGGGGTTAAAGCGGCCTAAAGTTCTAGTGTTGTGAGACAGTCAACGGAGACAACGATACCTAAGAACGCGACGTGATCTAATGAATATTAGATATCTGCGACGGGATGTCAAGGCGGAGAAGACTAGGGAAATGACCGACATAACAACTGTTATTTATTCCCAGTTCCTTATTCGACATTCGTTATCAAATGAGGCAATTAGTAACATGAACACGTTAACGAAAACGTTAATAGCAGAATTCGTTGCCCGTACCCTAACTATATCGCTTGCTCTCATCTGCACACATTGTGTTAACATATCAATCATACTTATCTCATCTCCAGATGTGTATCACCTGTGCTTCTGTTCTCGCCGTACTGATACAAAGTTGACAATATCACAATATTGCTGGATCAGTAGGCTCAAAGGTGTATTGATAAAATTTCTGGCCCAAAGGCCGCAGATTTATAAAATGTAAGGGTAACGACTGAATCAAAAGGGCAGCAGGGACAAGAATGACCGATGCGTTTCTTTAACGATGTGTCAAAATGGATTGCGCCTGACATTCTCGTCCCTGTTGATCTTTTGATTCGGTCTTTCTGTTTACCGTTGCATTTTTGTAAATCTGCGGGCTTTGGACAAAGTTGGTTTCTCTTCGATTCTCTAAGTTAATTGATGCAATGGCGAAGGCCTGATGGGAAGATCCTTCCTATATCGTGTTCTGGCTTCCAATGGACTACACGCGCAATAGTCGATCTTTTTCGAACACTATAACGGGAATCCACATGCACGATGTTGAATTAATTTGTCCTTTCTCTACTCCACTACTCTTTTCATCTGTATCTCATTTGCTCTTTCTCTATCTCACATAAGAAAATGCAGGAAAACAGCCAATATGCTATGCTTTCTTATGCCAGTATACAAACTTCGATTAACCCTTTACCCAACGTAGCTAAAAAAACGGCCAGCGCTATTCACAAAAATCACTTAATTTTTGTCTCAAAAACATAGATTATGACGCAAAAAAGGGCGAAAAAGAAGTTATTCAAGAATTTTATTTGCAAGTGTCGTCTGCCTTTCGTGTTAGGTGAAGTGTTAATGCATTTGAACCTCATGCAACTAACACGCGTTTTGTAAATATGTGTACTTTATGTAACTTGTTTGTGTTCTATTTTCAAAAACACACATGTACATACAAAACGGATTCGCCGAATCACCGAAGCCAGAAATGTATACGGTGGCGAGCCTAGAAACTCAACGTTGACAGGTTAATAATATAGGTTTGGTCTTAAGAATGGGTAAGTAATGAATTTAACCCTTTACCCAACGTAACGGCAAAAACCGACCAGCGCTATTCACAAAAATCGCCTATTAATTTTCATTATTTTTTCATTTTTTGTCTCAAAAACATAGGTTATGACCCCTCTTTGGAACGAGCTCGTTGAGCTCGTTCCAGCGAGGGATCAAAACCTATGTTTTTGAGACAAAAAATGAAAAGAATTTAGTTATTCAAGAATCTTGTTTGCAAGTGTCGTCTGCTTTTCATGTTAGGTAAAGGGGTTAGATCTGTTATGCATCTCTCTTGACATTTATACCAAAATGTGTTAAACATTCTCCCAAAGAACTCTAATGGAATTGAATGGAATCGCTGTATACAGAATGAAATGTGTAATTTTCATTGGTAACGCGCCCCAAGAGTGTCTTTAATGGTCTTTAATGGCTTGCACTTTGATTAAATTGGTATTTAGAGCACCAATCAGTTTCCTCCTTCATTTTGATATCTTTTATAGCAGTTCTAAAATTGTGACCAGTGAAACATTTCCTAAATAAATTGTCTCTCTCTTCACTTGCCAAATCAGTCAGTAAATTACATTGCACATGTTTGATATTAAAACGAGCTTTGAAGGTGTTTAAATTGCCGAGATTGAGTGTTGGCAGAAATTTCGCAACTTCAATTTCAAAACTGCACGAAGAAATTGAAATTTTTGATTACAGTGTTATATTTATTATAATACCAATCCCAGTCGGTCGGACAATAATTTTCGAATGAGAAAATGTCTATTGGTTACAATACAGTGTTTTCGTCGTAAACAGCGCCTCTAGTAAGTTCCTGGAATTATCCGATTGGTGGAAAATGAACTGAGCTTGTAAGTGTGAATAAAATTTTAAAGTGCATGTTTTGGAAAAGATATAAAATACTGGTGACTATTGTCTTCTGAAAATTTCTGATTTTCATTTCATCATCACGTGCGCCATTTCACATTAACACTTCTGAACTCAGAGTGCGAACAACCAACTATAGTGCTCTCATGACACTGGAATTACCAGCTACGCTTAGGAAAACAATTGCAGCTCTGGGCGTTTCTTGCCCTATCACCTGAACTGTCCATGAGATAGGCAAGAGCGTTCACCTGTCTATGGAATTCACGACAGAGGAAGAAATAGAATCACCACCCACCCTCCTCGGGGAAAGGTAGTACCTTTGTTGAGAGGACCTCCTCTCGCACTGGTCCTCACCCGAAGAGGGAAGGGGGCCCTGAGAAGAGGAAACCAAAGACGAAGAGCCCGGCCACCAAGCGGAGGGATTCCCGACGCTTGCTTGGAGGCTTTCCCGGAGAAGAAGAAAGAGAAGAGTGTGGAAAAGGGGAAGCCGGAGACAGTCACCACTTCCACTCCTACTCCCACAGAGGCACCCATCTTGCCTCCAGCTCCACAGCTGAAGACACCAGATGTGGACGACTCTGTGGAGACTGAGATGGAATCGGAAGCTGTCTTCGCGCCTCTTCCGGAACCCCATTCACCTCTCCCTTCGGAACCAGAAAGCCAGACTGTGACCAACACGGAAGACACTCCACCAACAGAATCCAACCTCTACAAACTAAAACAACTATCCATATCCACAGCAGAGACAATGAGAAAAGTAGACGAGTACCTTCAGATGAACAAACAAACAAAAGAAGCAGCAGAAGCCAATAACAGCCCTCAAAAACTACCATCAAAAACTATTCCAACAATTCCAACTACTCCAACAGCCACTATATCACCGACACAGCCTCCTCCTCCGAAGAAAAAAACCCAAGAAGCACAAGCGCCGCTAAACCTGCTCCTTCCTTTTCCTCCTTCAACACGCCAGGACATGGTCAACTATTATACAGTCAACGAGGGTCGAAAGGGGCTTGTTCCCCATACCGTCCCCGCGCGCCTTCGGCGCGTGAAACCATTTCGTTCGATTGTCTTCTGAAATGTGTGAGAGAAGATTAAAATTGGGTGGCGGTAGGTAAAGATATGTTTATTTGATTCAGTGCAAAACTTGACGGGAGTACAGTAAGCTCCAAATTTAAAGGCAAAATTCACATGGCGACCTATATTTTTTTTCAGTATATTTTTTTCATGAGATGATAAACTAAATGGATAGATGGTTGTTTTTGCCCAAATCAGCTTAATAAGATGGGGAGAGGAGGAAAGATTAGTACTGTCGTCAAAGGAAAAAAAACACACTGTATTGTAACCTATTGCAGTACGGTTGCTGTAGATTGGCACTTTCCACGCGTCTGCAATATTTCCATGGACGCAATAATATTGGATTCCAAACAATTATCGGAATAATCATCAAAAATTTAATTAATGAAGCACCGGATACAACCCGGTGCTTCATTAATTAAAATTGTGCTGATGATGATTTGTATTACCTGGTAAACGCCTGCGTGGACATCACTGCCCACTCGTGGAATATGACCAGTCCACGGCGACTGTACTGTACACCCTGTTCCACCTTCTTCCCTGTATCTCCTTCCAGGTCTCTGAAATGAACTGTTTGTTAATATCTCGAACTTCCGCCTCATCAGTTTACACAAACTTATCCTCTCTCCCGTGTAACTCCATGTCCATACATCCTTTATTTTTCAATCCCATCCCTTCACTATACCCTCTGAATTTTATTCCTTTCAACTGATGTTTAATCCTTTACCCAACGCAGACGATATCAAAATTTATTATTTTAAATATCATTTTTTAAAATTTTTCAAAAAATTTCAACGAAACCATATCATGTAACCCATCGTTGGAACGAGCTCGACGAGCTCGTTCCAACGAGGGGTCACATGATATGGTTTTGTTGAAATGTTTTGAAAAATAATATTTTTTCAGCTACTGAATTTGGATATTACGCGTGCGGATGCGGCCGATTCGTTGGGTATAGGGTTAAGACATTCCAACAGAAAACGACCCAGTGTCTCCAACCTCCAAGCCACACATTTAGCACGCCTTATAACCTTCCTTCCCAATTATCCCCTTAGTCTCAGTGACCTCAACCTCAATTTCAACGACAATGAACACGCCCCTCGAACAAATGTACCACCTTGTTACTCCTCAGACTACGGCTTGTTTTTACTTTGCAAACGCCCAAATTCCTTTTTTTGTACTGACCCCCCCCCCCCCTCTTTCAAGTTTCGATAACAATCCAAGACGTTCTCCTCCCTATATGCCTCCACTCTATGTGTCAAACAAGTCTTCCGTTAGAACTACACTGAAGCGCCCCCTCCCCACCTCCTGGGCCCATCCCAATTCCGTGATATTAGATTTCAGTACTGCATATATATTGAATCATTCCATTCAAGCTTTCTTCTTAGATTATTTGATCTCAACCACGGTTGGTACGTGTATTCCCCAGCTGGTAATACAGGCCAAGTTCGAATATGAGTTTCGTCCAATTATTTTTACATGAGTTATGCCCCTTTTTTGACTTTCAATTTGACCTTCTGATAACATTTTTGGTTTCCGACCGATAACTCCAGTTTGGATTATTTGATCTCAACCAAAGTTGGTACGTGTATTACCCAGATAGTAATGCAGGCCAAGTCCGAATATGGGTTTCGTCCAATTATTTTTACATGAGTTATGGGCATTTTCGACTTAGAAATTTCTCATTACCATCAACATTTTGGTTTCCGGATCATAACTTCAGTTTAGATTCATAGATCAGGACCAAAGTTGCTTCCTGCCTCAGTTATATCAAAATGAAGATTAAGTTCGAATTGGGGCATGGTCCGATGATTTGTACAAGAGTTGTGGGCCTTTTCGACTTGGAAATTGCATATTTCCATCAACATTTTGTCCGAATTTTGTTTATGGCATAACTTGAACAATTATTAACGGACTTCAATTCTTTTTGGTATATATCTCTATAGCAATAATGGATAGGTCACATTCGATGACCACCCACATCAAATGAAAATGATGGGAGTTATTGCCCTTTATTAATAAATATCGTCTAATGCTTGTTTGTGGAATAACTTAAATATTAGTAACCAAATATAAGTTTTTTGGGGCATATATCTCTTTGGGATAATGTCTAACTCAAGTTTGATAACCACCATTATCTGATGAAAATTGTCAGAGGTAATTAAAAATTTATTTATTTATAAATGCATTTTGAAGGATTGGGAGCTATTACATGCAAAAAAAAATTGACTCCTATAACCCAACAACCCTTTCTCCACCCCGGTGTCATTTAGGCAATTCTTTTTCTTTGTCCCAAAATGCATTTGGAAGGATTTGGAGTGATTATATGCAGAAAGAAAATTTGACTTCTATAACCCCCCTCCCCTGTCATTTAGCCAATTTTCCCCAAAATGCATTTTGAAGCACTGGGAGTTATTACATACAGAAAAAAAATTGCCACTCCTACAACCCAACCGCACTGTTTCCCCCTCCCCCACCCCCGTGTCATTTAGGAATTTTTTTTCTTTGCCTCAAGTTGCATTTTGAAGGACTTGGAGTAATTATGTGCAGAAAGAAAATTTGACTTCTATAACTCAACCCACCCCCACCCACGTGTCATTTAGGCAATTTTCCCCAAAAATGCATTTTGAAGGATTTGGAGTGATTCCATGCAGAAAAAAATTGGACTCCTATAACCACCTCCCACCCCACCTCCTCCGTTTGTTGGATGAAAACAGTGATTGTGTACAATTCGAAAAATCCTAACGGGAGTATGATGCATCGCCAGGCATAACTTTGTTGTAGACTGGAACCGAGATTTGAATGTAGGTAAAACTACCATGTCTTTATCAGATTTAACTTTTTACGTCATGGAACAATGCACACGCGTCCCTACTCGTGACCCAACCTCTGAGAGCAAACCACAAAACAATTATATTTAATACTAATTACTAACAACTTTCCTTTCCTAAAACTGACTATACTCTTGGTCATAGATGATTACATCGTTCACAACTCTCGGATTACACACACTGTGCAAAAACTTTACCTGACACAAAATAAGAAATATTACTCTGCCAAGAATTAAAGATTTTGAAACAAATCGTCCCTTGGTGCAACAAGACGCATGTTGCAATGCTAACGCATTGCTGATGGCGCCTTGTTGTGGTCAATGGACGATGTCTACGTAACTCGACAGAAAATGGACCTCCAAGTTGAATGAAGTTGAACAACAGACATTAGCATAATAAGTATCATTGGTTTTGATATATACAGTACGTGGAGAGTGGATTGTAACTAAATCACCCGCGGAGTGGAGTTATCACCCAAACTGTAACTTTCAAAAAACACAAGCTATGTTTCAGCCAATGGACCTCCGGGTTTAACCCGGAGGTCCATAGGCTGAAACTTTGCTTGTGCTTGTTATGCTTTGCAACAAATTTGCAATTATTACTAGGGTGGAATCTCCACTCTGCGTGTGATTTAGTGATAATACACTCTCCACGTACTGTACATTGAGATAAATGTTCAAGATACGTAAGTGAGTGGCCGAAAACGAATTTTCAGATCAGTCTAATGACTAAAGCTAATTCGAAAAACATACTCTCTTCGCGTGTGGTTTGTTTTCGAACACAAACAATGGCGCAGCGAGGGAGAGGTGGGGGGAGGGGGGGGGGGGGCACCATCATTAATCTGCCCAGTTGAGACATTTTCGTCTGAATTGGGTTCTTTGATACCTACTCGCTCTTGCTATAAATCATGCATTTTCTCTCGAGACTAGATTTGATTCTTCTATTTATAACCAGGGGCGTGGCTAGAGGTTTCCGATTGAGGGGGTGTAGGGTAGTGAATTTCCAACTAGGGGGGGGGGGGGGGGGCAAACCCCAGGCCTGGCATTCTTAAAAAGGCTGGAGGGCTAAAAATCGCTCACCTTGCATGGCCTAGGGGAGCGATTAGCTCTCCTTTAGCTTAAAAAGCTAAAAGTGGCAAAATGAAGTTTTACTATTAATGAATTCTGCCTTGTGGTCTTTGTACATTTTATTTAGTGTTGTTAACAAGGTAGTCTCTGTGAGACGGCTACACTGCCCCTCCCACACCTCCGGGCCTCGGTAAGGCCCGGAGGTGTGGGAGGGGCAGCATGGTCCCCGTCTTACAGAAAGCACTAACACAGCAGCGATCTGAAAAGATGTGGGTTATTATTTTTTAAGGCCAGGCGGGCTAGTTTTCGCGCTCCTTAATTTTTTAAGGCGAGCAGTAGGCGAGCGAATAAATCGCTCTCCTGAAAATGCCCGGCTTGAAACCCCTCCCGGTCCCTCCCCTAGTTGGAAATACACTACCGAGAAAATATTTGAAAATGAAGGCATGAAAGGATGCATAAAATTGATTCTAATAACTGAAATGCCAACACATTTATATTATTATTTGGTATTATTCTCGGAATTGAATATATGCTAAACAGCTGCTCAAGCTGGGAACTTTGAGCAATTCACACTCTCCTAACATTAAATCAGATCTTATTGAGGAATGATCAATTTTCGATGTTTCATCATTTTGTAACTGTGGATGAAAGAATTAACTCAGGATAACGATTTTACATGATGCGATTTTCTTGAAGTGCATTTCGAGGATCTTTTTTATTACGATAAGTTAACGTACTATAGAAATCTCGTGCCGACTGACATTATGCATACTTATGAAGCTCGATATTGCGTACGCTGTAGTTGTAAATAGCAACAGTTGGAATATTCGCCGAGTTGGGATTTTGGGAAGTAAAGGAGACATCAGCATCACCAAAGAAGCTCTATAATCCAGATAGGTGGAATTTCCTACTAGTCATGACTTGCTTTCCGAATTTCCAATGTGGCAGATGTGATTTTACATATTTTAACTTAAATATTAATGAATTGAACTTTTTAAATTACCAGGTCCGGTCTGATTGAAAATGGAGAGATGTGAGTTAAGAATCCAGTTTATTGGTTGCTTCTTCACGCAGCCATACTTTTGTTTACTGGCAATTTGAAAAGGTATTCGATTTCGCGGGTTTCAGGTCACATGACATAAACAATCGTTCCCTAATTTGTTGGCTGACAAACTTAATTTTTAATATTTACAACTGTTTGATGGTGATTAAAATATATGTGTGTCCTTGGATTTTGGTTAGTATTTATCAGATCAGTGGACTTATTACGAATCGCGTACATCGGTTTGTTGTTTTTACTCGTTTGTCAGTTTACTTTGATCTTCAGTTGTCATGAATTGTGTCGCCTAGTTTCGCTTGTTTCCCGGTGGTTGCTATCGATTTTTTCAATCATGATATTTATCAATTACACTATTTGACAATTGCATGTATGATTATGGGTTCTTTTTTTACAGCTAACCTACACTGCACAGTATGGGATGATGGTACGATAATGGATGTTGTGATCGGTGGAATGATTGACTGAGGGAATTTGATCCTCAATCGGGTAAGAATTGAATTTGTTAAGGGGTTATATAAGTAAAGGAATTTTGTTTATTTTGAAATTCTCACCTCTCATATTCATTAATTTCAGATTAAATATACACAAATTATACATCAAAATGAAGGTTGGGATGTATAGAACACGAAACACATATGTAATCAACTCATAGAGTTGACAGCGGGCACCACTGGTTCCTGGAAGTCTGCTATCGTATTCGTACCAGAAATGATAATAAAATAATATTTCGCAAGAACAACTCGTGGCCGAATGTGCTTCAGATATTCAATAACAAAGCTAGGCATTCAAATAATTTTCTAGTGGAGCGACAGGACTGCATTTTGGAAAAAGTGAACACTGTCTGCATTTTTTATTGAAGATGGTTTCCATGCTCGACAGACATGCGCAAATCACTCGATACCACGAATTTCCATCGAAAAACAAAATCGTAATTCTAAGAAATTTCAACAGGTATCATGATACTTTGCATTGAATATGGCAACTGTGTAATCTCTATCTAATAACAGTATACTGTATGAAGGCGATCTTTTTCATTATTTGATTTTAGACGGCGTTGTTTTTACATGCTTTTTCCGTCCGATGACGTCGACCGGAAATCGAAAGTATACTCTTACGTAAACAAAAGCAAAGGCTTTGGAAGTTTCCCCCATGTAGCTCTGTCGCCGTGTTTTGAAGAATTTTGATCCCCTAGCTTTATTCTTGGATATGTAAAGCACATTTGGCCACAAGTTGTTTTCGTGAAATATTATTAAATTATCAGTTCTGGTGCAAATACGACAACAGACTTCCAGGAACCAGTGGTGCCTACAGTCGACCATATGAGTTCATTACACATTTGTTCCGTGTTCTATACTTCCCAACCTTAATTTTGATGTACATTTTGTGTATGTTTAATTTGAATTGAAGGAATATCAGAGGTGAGCATTTTCAAAATAAACAAAATTTCATTACTTATATAGGCCCTTAAGTAAGTGTAAATATATGTGAGGGACTATGGTAATATGCATATATCAGTGTTTTATTCTACTGCTGTGTGCAGTTCTAGTAAACTTCAATACCATGCAATATTTGTTATGGGAAAGTATATGAAATATTTTTACCGCTACAAACCGACTCAAGACTAGCATGTATTTGGCCTTGTGCCAAGTCCAGGCTATGCTTGATCCCGGTTAGTTGTTCGGACGTTCGGCTGTTATGTATCCACTATTAGTGAGTTGTAGGTTGTTTGTGTTGACTGCTGTCTATCAGCTCCTATCAGATGGAAGAGGTTAAGTGCATTGTTTATAGGATTGGAGTATTGAAGTGTATTATTATTATTACTGTTGTTATTATTATTATAATGGGTATTATTTATAATTACGGCAATATTATTAAATCTACTTATGTTACAGCATACAGAGGGATAAATTGTAAACAAGAAGTACAATGTATTATTTTATGTATTTTCAGACTCCCGTCTTCTCTATTCAATTTACATGTAACAATGGTATGATGTAATAAATATGGATTTTGGCTGTCAGTCTGAGTTAGTTGTGGCACGGTCCATGTGGACATTCTACATTTCATCTGATGCCCAAATTATGGCCCGTATCACCAACTATAGGAAATTTTGGCAAGGATGGAGAGGGGGGGGGGGGGGGTGACCCACGTCCCTGTTTATAACACACACACATAGTCGGCCACCCAAATGGACTGCTGTGGTATCCGATTAGAGAAAGGGGCGAGGGAGGCAGCATGATCAATTTAAAGGACTGTACGTGTTAACTTTAGAAACAGAGTCATGTCTTCCATATGCAGTACAGCTGCCGTGGACTGGTCACTTTCCACAGGTGGGCAATATTTCCAAGGATGCAATAATATTACATTCCAAACACTAATTATAGGAATAATCATCAAAAATTTAATTAATGGAGCTTCCCGGTGCTTCGTTAATTTAAATTTTGTGATGATGATTTTATTACCTGTTAAACGCATGCGCGGACATCACTGCGCACGCGTGGATTACAACCAGTTCATAGCGACTGTACTGTAGTGTGTTAATTTTATTTATTCACAAGTAAATTTCCATAAAGTGTTGGGTTTTAGGTCATCTGAGAAACTTCACTGATCACTTTGCATCCGTCGTTTGTCGTCCTCCACCGTCGTCCGTCGGGAACTTTACATTAATTATTGCTTCTCCTGAAAAACTACTCGACGATTTGAACCATAATGCATGATCCATATCATATATCAGTTTTTCGACATCCGAAGCACATTTGGCCACGAGTTGTTTTCCTGAAATATTTATGTATTATTAGTAGTGGTGCGAATACGTTAGCAGTCTTCCAGGAACCAGTGGTGCTCGCTGTCAACTCTATGAGTTGATTACAATATGTTTTGTATTGTATCCACCGTCACTATCAGCCATTGTGCAGAAATTTGTGACCTTAAATAATAAATGAATAAATAAATAAAGTATTCTATACACCACGCCTTTATTTTTGGTGTATAATTTGTGTGTATTTATTTGACATTTAAGGAATTATAGACTTGGGAATTTCATAGTAAATTATTTTTCCCTGCTTATATATCACCTCAGTTCATGCACGCAAGCTTTTGCCAAACTCAACTGTTGTAATGCCCCAGCTTTGTTGTGAGATATCTGCTGTAACTTCAGCCAATAATGGTTTTGATATTATTTGGACCCTTAGCAGATTTTCAAGAATAGCTGAAGTCTACTCTTTTCAGTTTATCTGTAAATATGTGCTCGATTAGCAGGGGCGGCGGAACGATTTTCAAAATGGGAGGAGGGTGGGGGGGGGGGGGGGGGGGGCTGGATCGGACGATGGAAGCCCAAACCCCCATTTCCATGCATCTGAGTGGATATTTTGAGATTTCTCAGGAGGTGTATTCGAAAGATTTCACACTTTGAGAGCCGTTAAAAAACGTCGGTAAAGCACACCGGTGAGGTCTATTTATCAGCTTTGGTCGTAACGACCAAAGCTGATAAACAGACCTCACCTGTATGCTTTACCAGACGTTTACAACAATTATACTGTTTGTGGATTATCTTGTCTGGTGGTGGATTTGGTACTTGTATGTCTGTAAGATTACGATCTACTTCATTCAACCGATTTATTAACAGACTGTACATTTTAGCTTTTGCTGCCACTTTCTGCCAAAAATGATCCGAAATCCATCGAAACTGAACCAGTACGAGAGAAACATAGCTGGCGAAAATACGGGGGAGGCTCTGGATCCGCCCCTTGTTTCACCAGTCATTGGTTGTGTTAAAATACATGCATGCAAACAAAACATGGCCCGGCAAAAAAAGTGGAAGGCTGAAGCCCCCCCCCCCGCCCCCCCAGCCCCAGGTTCCGCCGCCCCTGTAAATTAGGCTGTTTATATTGATATGTCTGTACTGAATGGTTGAATAAATATTATCCGCCTTGAAAATGGTACAATCACCAAATCTTTGTGATATCGATTCGATAAACGTTTAAAGCATTCTACAGGCATCTTACAATATATTATTGTTGAACATTCCTGATGAATAAAAAAGGGTTATTTGACAAAGCCTTTGGACTTGAAAAATACAATTAACTATTGGTGTGTTTTTGTTGGGAATTCACCGAAAAACATGTGCACGTGATCGGTCCTTCCCTTTCTGTCAGCTTTTCTCTCTTATTTGTTACATGACTCTCGGTTTTCGGATCAGAAAAAGGTGTCTAAAGGGCGAAACTCGACAAGGATATTTGAATGCCTGAACGTTCTTTTCGCCTGAACGTTATAATGGTAGCCCATGGGAAAATATTTAGTACTGTGCTACCTATTATAACCTTCATTTTAGTATATAAGCATCTGAGAGCAAGGGGGCAGGGGTATCAAAAAGGGTAAAGGACTTCGGGTATGAGTTAACTTTGGGCGTTTAAAAAAAAAAATTCACAATGCTCTAAATACGAATTAAAGTGGTGAATAACGACATATCATATACCAAAATAATGACAAAAGTATACAAAACCCGAATTTATCCACTTTTTGAAATTTAAAAAAAAAAATTTTTTGCTTTTGATGACAAAGAAAATGACAGTCGCATAAGTAACCGTCCGGATTAACAAGGAACAGATCGGTAATTCGAATATCTGAGTTGTAAATAAAAGACTTCACACACTATACTCAGAGAAAGCATATTTATCATTTCATTACCAACGTGGTGAGAACACCCATGGGGAAATGGATGACCACAAACGCTCGATTCTGTTCGGGCAACGCGTTTGTTATGATCACGTGGGTTTGGGGCAAAGTTGGGAAATGATTTGATTTCCCACGATCTGAAATCTTCAAACATTTCACTGCTGTTTTTGAATCTGGCAGGCGATGTAATGTACAACTCACGATACATTCATAGGAAAATATTCAACTGACAATGTGATAATTGCTAGATACAGTCCCCAGTAGCGCCGTTGAGATCAGAATCCGAACAATGTGACGCAAGTGTCAGCAAGAGATTAATACACCACCGATTCGAACTACTATTATTTGGTTGGTGACGATAATCAAAACATAAAAGTGGAAAATTATATTTGAAAACAAAAATATATTCACATCAACATACATTACAGTCCTAACAATTGCATATTTACGAAAAAATAATTTTACTGTTGCCGAACTATATTAGTGACGTAAAGAAGGCTTGATGAAGTCCGCTACGAAAAAATGAGACCAATGTCAAGGAGAATTATCAGAAAGGTTTCTTCCTGTTCACCAAATTTTGCGAAATGTGGTACCATCGTAAATTTAAATATCTCCCTCGCACAACCGCATTGTGTATAAGACGGATCAAAGTCGATTTTGAGCGCTGTTAGCAACAGAATGTTGCGAAAATCTATGTGTGTTGACACTGTGTGGACAGAAATAGAAAAAATGCGCCAGGCCGACTACAATTCACACGACTTACCGAAATAAGACCACAACGTGTCATAAGTGTTTAGATAAATGCATTTAATAACCAACACAATTTCGATATTGTTCAGGCCGGTAACCCCCCCCCCCCCCACCACCCCCACCCCCGTCTATAAAATTAGTATTGGTGAGCAGATCAGTTATTAATGTTCTTAAATCTCACGAGAAAACAACAGTCAAGTCTCCCCAAACAGCAACTATGGAAGGCCGATAGTTCCAAAACAAATGAAGCATACCAAATCGTGTACATAAATGAATTGGAAGCCAGGATTTCTAACAAAGTGTAGCCGATTGGTGAAAGTATTCTGCACGCAGGACAGGTCGTTTTTTGTTGCTTTGGCCACACTTGAACATTCAAATGGCACTCTTGGCAGCTGTCATTGCTCATGCAACCCCAGAAATGGACACATATAATACCAAATGAGGAAGTTTGGCAGTTTACCCTTTTTAGGTGTATCAGTCTCATCGTATTTTACCAATTAGATACAGATCTCATGCAAAATGACACAGGATTGTGGGGGATATGGCCACAGCAGACTCACAAAAGCCACATTAGACATTCTTCATTTTTCTTTGATTCACTCTCTCATGACTCCATACTTATTCTTCTGAACTGTGTGGATTTGACCCTTGGTGAACTTCATAAAAGGTAAACAAACACAAGAAAAATGGCAGCCCTTTTGAAATGTAGGCATCCTAAATTACAGTTGGTCTCGTGGTCCGTTCCTTGCAAGAATGATAAAAAGATTTCTCCGAGTCTGTATTGGAAGGATTGCAGAATTTAACTATTCAATAAATTTAAGGTATTTTATTGTTTAAAATCTGATCTCTTACTTATACCATAGCAGACTTTCAGACAGTGCTTTCTGCACACGGTAACGGTTCTATGGCAAATATTAGTTTCCACAAAATCTATGTTTAATTCCAAACAAATTGATATATAATTTATTTGGGTTATTCCTTTCAGACCTTTTCTGGACTATGGAAAAATTACCTGAAATTTGACCAAATTTACGTTGGACGTCCCCTTAAGACAACCGGGGTGTCCATCTCGGAAGCAACAGGAAGTATTTTCGATTTAGCTGTCAAAAGTTAGCTCACTTATCCATACTTTTCTTCCAGGTGTTATTGTAGATATGTATATTGTTTTAGTCTTGTATAGATGTGATTTTTAATAAAAGATAGTTATATTAGTGTTTAGTTTAGTTTTTTTCTATCGGATATAAGTGGCGTGTTCCCTGTCTTCGCGCGGGTCTTTTTCGGTGTTTTGTTTTGTTTACGATTTCGACTGGTTTTTCAAAATTTTAAATTTGTCATCCTAATTTTGGATCTGGTTGCTATGGACGGTAAGTGTTTCTCGACGCGAGATGTTCAGACTAGCAGTGTAGAGACGGTTAGTTTCGGTGTACAGGTGAGAGGAGTGACTGAGGACAGCACGGGGGGGGGGGGGGGGGGGGGGGGGGCTAGTGAGATGTCAACGGACGGCCAGCAGTCGGATGTGTGTAAGCACTGTGATATGGTGTATATGGATGGGCGTGAGCTGGAGGAATTGGGGATGTGCGATGTCTGCATAGAGTTAATGCAGCTGCTACAGCCCTATGTAAAGTTGGAGGAAGAGGTGCAGGAGGTGAGGGGGAAACTGGGGAAGGCAGGTAAGTATGGTGTGACCCCAGTTAGGGTGGCATTCGATGGGGGATGGTGGGTAGCAGGAAGCAGACTTTTGATGTAGATAGTGGGCCTTTTGGGAATAGGAAGGTGCGTCGGGTTGAGGGTAGGGGAGAGGTAGAGGCTATAGTGTCAAATCCCCAGGCTAGTAGTGTGAGTCGGGGGGTGGGGGTGGGGGGGAGGCGTATTCGTTTAGAGTGGGATAGTTGGCGGGGGGGGGGGGGATTGCTAGGACCATGTGGTGTCTGACAGGGCAGGAGTCAATGGGAAGGTTAGGAAGGTGGTAAACGAGGACAAGGAGGCTTGTAGTGGGAGAGGGCCAAAAGCGGAGTACTGTGTCCAAAATAGATTCAGTGTGTTAGATAGTTTCGAGAATTCCGAGGAGCAGGTGGGGTCTGAAGAGGTGGAGGTAGGCACTAGGTAGTGGTGGGGGGGGGGGGGGGGGAGGGGGCGAGCGTAACTCGCGGATCATTGGGGTCAACGAGGAATTGGGGGAGAATTGTAAGGAACTTGGGATACCTTTTGTAGACAATTGGGGATCATTTTGAGGGAGAAAGGACCTACATTGAAGGGATGGTCTCCATCTTAGTCCAAGGGGTACAGAGGTTTTAGGAAGAAATATGTTCCAGGTGGCGGAGCATTTTTTGGTATAGGGAGTGGAGTGGGGAACAGAGAAAGGGGAATGAACACAGGAAATGTATTTTGAACCATAGTTGTAAAAAATGGGATAAGGGGGGTAAGGAAAAGAGACCAAAAATTTACTTCAATAGGAATAGCATCCCAAGGAAAGCCCAGGTATACAAAAATAGGATATACAAACATACAGGGACTAGATAACAATGGGACCAGTTCGTGGAAGCCAATGAAACTCGGTACCCTGAAAGTGGGTTATAGAAACATCCAAGGTCTCCACCGGAAAGGAAGTAAAATTGCTACATTGATCAAGATAGAGGAGTTTGATGTCATGGGCTTAAGCGAGACGTGGGTAAGACACGAGGAACGGTTAGACCAAGTAAGGGTGTGCGTGTGGATAGGTGTCGGGCGAACGGAAGGCCAGAAAAAAAGGGAGGAGGGGTAGGCATGTACATTAAAGAGGATTTAAAACCGTCGCTGATCACAGACCTGGAAGATGTCAGCACCTCGACTGAGGTATCGAAAGAAATTGGATGGGTAAAGATCATTCTGAGAAACAAAAGTGTTGCCCTTGGGATTGTGTACTGTGCGGTGGAGGGAAGCAAACCCGAGTGGAATGACTCGATATACTCAACACTAAGGTCCAATGTCCAGAACTAGAAAGCAGGGTGCTAGGTATAATTCTGATGGGTGACTTTAATGGACACATAGGTAATAAGGAAGAAGGCATAGAGGGTGGGGACAAGAAAGTCAACAGGAATGGAAGGAAGCTGTTGAACTTCACAAACGAGCTTGGTCTGAAGATTCTGAACAGGGACGCGAGGTGTAAGGGGAAATGGACCTGGGAGAGGAACGACAGAAGATCAATAATCGACTACATTCTCACAGATATTAATTTATGGAGGGAGGTGATAGGGGTAGAAGTGGATGATGAGGGTAAAATGGAGGTGGATAGTGATCACAACTTGATTACAGTGACGATCAGTAGGAAAGATCAGGTTGCCAACACGGGAACTTGGATACAGAGTGAACGAAGAACTGAAAAGGGCCATAAAGGGTAGAAAAGCTAAATATGCTGCACACAGGAGAAGTCGAAAACTTAAGGAGGGGGGCGGAAAGCGACGAGGCCACGAAAGCAAAGGAAGAATACCAACAAGCACGAAATAAAGAAAATAAGATTAAAGACGACAATCGGAGAGTGCGAAATAGCAGTCTCATTAGGACGGTAAGAACGACAGGGGGGGGGGGGGGGGGGGGGGGGGGAGTCGAGTTCGAACGCATTTTGGAAATGGGTGAATAAACGTAACAAAGGAAGTAACCCACAGAGCATTAAAGTAGATGGCAGAGTTACAGACGAGCAAGATCAAGTCGCATCAGAACTAGTCAAGCACTGGGAAAAGGTAATCGATAAGCGATGGGGCATGGGGAGCCCACGGGAGTGTCCGAACCAGGTCGAGGAAAATCTATCGAACTTCATGTGCAGCGAAATTAAAACGGAGGAGGTGCGAAAAATGATCTCAAAATTAAGGGATGGAAAAGCGAGAGGGGTGGATGGAATTCCTAACGAGCTTATCAAAAAAGGGGGAGAGGAATTCGTGCAAAGCCTAACTGCCCTATTCAATTAAGCCATAGAAAATCAAGAGGTCCCAAAGGAGTGGAGAAAAAGCTAAATGACATTTATTCACAAAAAGGGGGAAACAGACGTTTTGGATAACTATCGAGAGATCTCTGTCAGTAGCAGCATTGGAAAAGTTTTCTGTAAAGTCCTGTATGGGAGACTAGAGGAGGTGATTGAAGAGAAGGGTTTTCAGGAAGGGAAGGAGAGTCACTGACCATCTTTCCATGCTATCCCAAATGATAAAATCCGCGAAAGCAAAAAAAGAAAAAGATGTTGATGGCCTTTTTGGATGTTAAAAAAGGCATGCGATAGAGTATGGAGGGAGGGTATGTGGCGCAAGCTGGAGGCTCTGAGCTTGGGAGGCGAGTTTGTTGGAATTATGAAAGCATTATATAAAGACGTAAAGAGTGAACTTAGCCTGGGAAACATTACAACGAAACGCGTGCCTATGGAGATAGGCCTAAAACAGGGGTGTATCCTTTCGCCAACTCTTTTTGCATTGTACATCAAAGGTTTAGGTGATGAACTCCAGCATAACGACGAGGGGGTAGCAGTTGGGGACTAGATGATCCCAGGGCTATTTTTTGCGGACGATATGGTGCTAGTGTCAGAAAGCGAAGAGGGGCTAGAGAAAATGCTGGGAATTGTTGGGAAATATGGGAGCAAATGGAGACTCGAACTTAATGAAAGCAAGAGCAAAGTTGTACGTGTGGGCCACAAAGTGGACCCCACTCGAAGGTTGAGAGCGGGGGAGTTCTGCATTCCGGAAGGTAGCAGCAAACTTCCTAGTGTGGGAGAGACAGGTGACAGGTTAAATATAAACACCACAGGAAGAGGCATCGACCGAAACCACACAAATGAACTGATTCTGAAGGGGAAGCGAATCCTCAACCAAATGAAACTTATAGGGAGAAACAGTTTCAATAAGGTTTTCGTGGGGAAAACCATTTGGGAAATGGTGGATCTGCCAAGTATAACATACGGTACGGAAGTTGTACCCATAAACCAGGCGGTCGTAAAGAGCTTGGAAACCCTGAAGAACGATGCAGGCCGATGGATAACGGGGTCGAGTAATGCCGCAGCGCTAGAAGCAATCAGGGGTGAGCTTGGATGGATGAGGATCAAGGACAGGATAGACCTATTGAAACTCGATTATCTTAATTATTTGGTAAATCTCCCCCGACAGCCGATGGCGTAAAGTAATGTTCCTGAGAATTTTCAACTCAAATATCAAGACAGGGTGGATGGTCGAAGTGAGGGAGCTAGTAGAGAACTACTCATTGGAGATCTCGGACCTAGACGTTGGGGCAAACCAGGGTAAAAAAATCGTCAGAGAAAGGGTCATGGAGGACTGTAACCGTAATTGGCGGGGGCGGGGGGGGGGGGGGGGGTCAAATCAAAGAGGTCTTTGGGTGGCTTGCGTGATAAAGAGAAGCCTGGTTTTGAAGAGTACCTTGATTGCACCCTTGAGGGGTCACTGTTGTTCAAGCTGAGGTCGCGGTCCCTGGAGCTGAGGGGAAATTGGGAAAAACAGTGAAAAGGATTGCCAGATGTGTAATTTGGGCGTGGTGGAGACCCTGGAGCACTTTCTTCTAGAATGCCAAAAATACCAGTCTTACAGAATAAGATTCACTGGGAGTATAATGGGGAAGTGGGATGGGAGACTGAAGGACATGTGGTTAGAGGGAGACTCAAAGGAGAGGGTTAATATGCTAATCGGAGAGATTGGGAAGAATGGGACAAGGGATGTCATCAAGCAGTTCGTCTCCGAGTGTTGGGAGGAGAGAAGGTGCGTGGGAATAGGGAGGCAGTTGGGAGCACAGGGGTAATCAAGGCCTTCTCATCCGAGAACCGCGACAAATCAGCGGCCGGCCATAGTGTTATTATTATTATAAGAGCGGGAATTTGCAACGTGTCACAAATTGTAAATTGTAATATGACACTCCATAGTATTGACATATTATCTATATTGTCCCTTTAGTGGAACAGGGTGCCATCGGCAATGCCAAGGCATTGCAGATGGCACCTTGTTCCACCCAAGGGACGATATTACACTTCAGAAATCACCCCGTCGAGTGTGCTGCTTCTTTGTTGGGTGACAATCGACCAACATCGTCATTATACCTGATATACCCCCCCACACCCCCCACCCCCCCCCACCCCACACTGGCATTGGCACATGTAAAAAACATTAGAAAGAAATAGGAGTTTCTCAGTTACATTTCTCGAAAAGTAAATTCTTTTCCACGAGTTCACTTTTTGCTATAAAGGGCAAAATTAGCACCGGCCCAATAGCTCCAGGACAAGGGGCAGCACCCTACCCCCCTCCCCCACCCAGTGCCATTATTCGTTGGGTATAACCTAAGTTCAATTACGTGTTTGTTGTGAATGTGATTTGTTGTGTCCAAAGTCCCAAGTGTTTACATATTTTCACTAATTTCCATCTGGGAATGTGACGTGAGTTTGTTTTTTGACATTTGTTGACCCTCGATTCATTATTTTACTCATCATAATTCGAAACTTCCTGCCATTTTTATCCGCCAAAAGACATAGGAAGACAAGCACGATCATTGTAATCAGCGAGAATATGCCCGCAATTAGGTGTGTTTACTTTAACATGATAGAAACTGTCAATAACACACAGAACCAATTAGAATCACTCACAAACAATATCAACAATCGTTTTGCGTGTGGAAGTCTGTACTCAGTTTTGATGCGAAAGATGATAATGTCCTTTCTGTTAAGGGATCGTCCAACCTAACTTTGGTCAATTTTTTTGACATTTCTCCCTGTGCCTCAGAAACAGATAAGAGAAGTAAGGAAAGGCAAATTATATATTAAAATAATGAGTAAAGTGCATAGAAAAGGTACATATAACTTTTTTCAGGAAAAAAAGTGAATTTTATGATTTTGAAGAAAATTAATTTGCAAATGGCATAAGTAACGAACCGGTAAAACCACAAAATAATCGGTAATTCGAAAGCGTTGTCCTCAATATAATGATAACATACTTCAGACTCGGAGAAAGCATTTTTTTGACACACACTCTGGTGGGTTTTGACGTTTGAATGTAATAACACAACACAAATTTTTGATGTTCCGGATGTGGCCATGTTTCAATGATGTTTATTCCGGTCATGTGATTACGATGTGGTTCTTGCAGAAATACTCAATTTGGGCAATCGTAAGAATGCAAGGACTTGATCACGCCCTTTATTTGTTCGAGACAATTCAATTTCAATTTATTTCTCCACTTTTAACCATTCCTATGGCGTAAAGTGTAAACGCAGTACATTTTACAGTAATATACAAAACAAAACAAGATCGCGCAGGTCCGTGGTGGTTATTACATGAAATAACAAAATATAAGATACATGTATGGGGAACAGATGTTTTGGCTTTCGAGCGTTTCAACAGGCGTTTAATTTTAAAATGGTCAAGTACTCGCATTCTGTCGAAGGTGGGGGGGGGGGGGGGGGAGGGGGGATTCTGATTTTTAAATATTCTATCGTATCCGCCATGGTATTTGTAATCAATCAATATTTTCATTTTAGTCAGGAATTCGATCGACTGTATCCTGTCTGAAAGTTCGCGACGTGCTCTTTCTTTCGTGATACAGTCCATCGGGCTCCAGTCCATATAATTAATTACATCACAGCCTCCAATAACTGTAAGTATTGTAGCTATTCATGTGATAAGTTGAACAGGCATCATATTGCATGCAGGGTTTTCGGGTCAATTTTAAAATTATTTTCTTTCATCTGCATGCTTATTAATATATCGCGATGCAATATGTACCATATTAAAATGATTCGACACATTACATTTACCCCAGAATTCTTCCTCCCGCAATGCACGCTATGGACGAAAAATGGCAAGGAGGATTCTCCTTACGGCGAAAGTTGCGTCTGTAATTGCGGGAGGGCGATCTCAGAAATGCAAGGTGTTTAATGTTTTTAGCAAGCTTTTTTGCACAGGCGATATTGAGCAAAATGCTGTTGAAGGCCGTTGTTACATAAATATGATATGCACGACGACGGTATTGTTCTTCCACATATTTAATCTTGTAATCTTATCAATTCTGTAAATTTAGCTTGGGGAGGGAGTGGTGGGGGGGGGGAGGGGATGGTAGAAGTAATGAGGTCAGCCGAGAGAAGGTTGTAAAATTGATTTCAAATCCCTAATAAATTTTGCTAGATTGCGAGTTTGTTTAGTATTTGAGCTAGTGAATAAATTCTGAACTTTGTAGATGCTAGGGTGTCGCCTGTAGAAGGGATTGACGTATTTAATCCTTAATTCTTTTAATTCGTCACAGACAAGGATATAATGGTATTCGTCGCCAATATCAGCTTGACATAGGTTGCATTTTCTTTGGGACAGTTCTAATCCCGTCCAGCTGCCGGTTTCGATCGGGAGCCCATGATTTCTGACTCGAAAACGGAGAAGGGGGAAGGCCAAAGATGGGGGCAATTTTCGGAGGTATTCTTCTAAACCAAAGCTAAGTTTAATTACCTTATAAAACTGGTACTTTCCAGAATTTTCTATGTTTGATCTCCATTCTTGTAAGAAGTTATCCTGAAATCTCTCTTCAATTACGAAATTAAAATGTTTCCTATTTAAAATACTCTGATTGGTCCATATGTGTGTCATTCCTAATTTGTCAAGCAATGAAAATATGCAATTAATCCAGGGACTTGTATGCAACCCACTCAGATGGTTCAGATATAAAATTGAGTAGAGAATAGTCGAGATTTTATTTTCCTTTCCAGATACTAATTGAGCCCAGTAATTTAGGGAACGGATCTTAATTTTAATACCAAAGGGTGTAAGCCCTAATTCACCAAATACAAAATTGTTTCCAGTTGATTTTTAGCTCAACTTTGACGAAGTCAAATTTGAGCTATTGTCATGGCCCGTCGTCCGTCGTCCGTCTGTCCGTCCGTCCGTCCGTCCGTCTGTCCGTACGTCTGTCCGTACGTCAACAATTGGCTATGGCTCGGGCTAGAGGTCGTATTTATGAACCGATCTTTACGAAACTTCTTGTGTACCTTTGTTATGACCCTGGGACGGGAACGAGTGTTTTTAGGTGTGGTCCGAAATTCAAGATGGCTGCCAGCAGCCATTTTGTACCGATGATGCAAAAATCAGTTTTTTGTACAGAACTTCTGTATGAAAGTTCTGATTTGAATAAAGTTTTGTATAAATGTTTAGTACCATGGGATACATCACATATAATACGGGTTTTTTTTCTCGTGCGTAAATTATGCAAATTAGACTGACTTTGATTTATTTAGTGTTACTTTCAGAGCTGTAAGTGCCAAGCTGCTATGGCTCGGGCTAGAGGCCGTATTTATGAAGCAATCTTTACGAAACTTCTTGGGTACCTTTGTTATGACCCTGGGACGAGAACGAGTGTTTTTGGGTGCAGTCCCAAATTCAAGATGGCTGCCAGTGGCCATTTTGTACCGATGATGCAAAAATCAGTTTTTTGTGCAGAACTTCTGTATGAAAGTTCTGATTTGAATAAAGTTTTGTATAAATGTATAGTACAATGGGATACATCACATATAATACGGGTTTTTTTCTCGTGCGTAAATTATGCAAATTAGACTAACTTTGATTTATTTAGTGTTACTTTCAGAGCTGTAAGTGCCAAGCTGCTATGGCTCGGGCTAGAGGCCGTATTTATGAACCAATCTTTACGAAACTTCTTAGGTACCTTTGTTATGACCGCGGGACGAGAACGAGTGTTTTTGGGTGCAGTCCCAAATTCCAGATGGCTGCCAGCAGCCATTTTGTACCGCCGATGCCGAAATCTGTTTTTTGTACAGAACTTCCATATGAAAGCTCTGATTTGAATAATATTTTGTATGAATGTTTAGTACCATGGGATACATTACATATATTACAGGTTTTTTTCTTGTGCGTAAATTATGCAAATTAGGCTAACTTTGATTTATTTAGTGTTACTTTCAGCACTGTGAGTGCAAATCCCAATACGGCTCGGGCTAGAGGCCGTATTTATGAACCGATCTTCACGAAACTTCTTGGGTACCTTTGTTATCACTGTGGGACGAGAAGGAGTGTTTTTGGGTCCAGTCTGAAATTCAAGATGGCCGCTAGCAGCCATTTTGTTCAAAATTAAGTGCAATCAAATTTTTGCGCAGAACTTCCAAATGAAAGATCTGATTTGAATAAATTTTTGTATGAATGTTTAGTACCATGGGATACATTACATATAATACAGAGTTTTTCTCGTGAATAAATTATGCAAATTAGGGGTCCGGGTGGGACTTAGAACACTTTGGACCAAAATCCGGAAATTAGTTTTTTGGTTTTTTATGCGTTTTGGTCAATTTTAAGACAAAAAAAAAAAAAAATTTTACACTGAAAATTTGGGGTCCGGGTGGGACTTAGAAAATTTTGGACCAAAATCCGGAAATTAGTTTTTTGTGTTTTGATGCATTTTGGTCAATTTTAAGAAGAAGAAGAAAACATTTTAGTCTGAAAATATTTTGTTTGGGACTGAAAATTTCCACACAAAAATAATAATCTACAATGATTGGTCTTAATCTGTAGTCCATTACAGTCACCTTGTAATTCTTTTATTATTGTTGACTGGGCCAAAACATATTCATTATTCAGTTGTCTTGGTCACAGCAAGTACTAATTCCTGTCATATCCAAGTTGAGCTACAGAGTCATTGACTCTTTCATTTAAGTTTTAAAATGAATTTAAAGAACCATAGTTCAAGTTTCTCTATTGTCGAGATGTTTTCATACCCCCATATTTCACAACCGTAAATTAGAATTGGGACTACAGATTTTTCGTAAATTTCTAAAATAATATCAATTGTCACTTGGTTTTGTCGAACTTTGTTTATTATGGAGTACATTGCCTTTTTAGCTTCTGTACATCGTGAGGATATTTCGGCAGAGAATTTACCTGATTTTGAAAATGTAACGCCTAAATATTTATAATTATTGACAATTTCAATTGCGGTCCCCCCTAAATAGAATTTATCGTTCTTTCCAACGCGGGTATCAAATTTAATTATTTTTGTTTTATTTAAATTAACTTCAAGTTTCCATTTTAGACAATATTCGAAAAAACTATTCAATGTAAATTGCAGATCCTTTGCCGTGTTGGAGAGCAAAACGGTATCGTCCGCGTATAGCAGTACGAGGAGCTGCAAATAAAACTGTGTGCTTCATGTATTCGGTGACAGTGGAGGGTGTTCAAATCGTAACCCACTACAGTTTTTATTGAACAAAAATGTTTCTAGGTCATTTAAGAACATAGCAAAAAGTATCGGCGACAAATTTTCCCCTTGCCTTACACCGACCCGACTTGGGATAAATTTAGATTTTTGACCATCGATCATAACAATGGATTTGATATCATTATACATATTTTTAATAACTCGAAGTATTTTTCCATCTATATGTAAATCTATTATTTTTTTCCACAACGCCGCTCTCCAAACCATATCGAATGCCTTAGAGAAGTCGATAAAGGCACAGTAAAGGTTTTTTTTTGCTCCTCAGTAATAATTCTCTTATTACAGTTAAGGAGAATATGTGATCGGTTGTGCACTTCTGGAACCTGCTTGGGTTTCGCTTAGTAGCTTGTTCTCGTCGAGAAAACTATATATTCGTTCACTTAGGATACTTGTAAATAACTTTGATATATTACTCAGCAAGATAATTTTGCGATAACTATCTGGCTGATGGGGGATCCTTTCCTTTTGTATATAGGCTTAATAACTCCGACTGTCCAATCACTTGGAAGAATACCCGTAGTTAGGATTACGTTGAAGAGCTTCAGATAGATAGTAATAAACTTTGAGAGAGATGACTTAATAAATTCATTAGTGATTCCGTCATACCCAGGGGCTTTCCCATTTTTTAATTTTTTAACAGCTCTTTCTATCTCATCGACCGTTATATAATCATTTAGAAGAGTTTTATCAATGCCGTCAGAAGAGTTGGGACATGGGTAACAACTACTCATTTCTTCACCTTGGTTAGGAGGTGTATCATTCTCTAATTTTCTGTAAAAATCATAGAATTCTCTTACAGAGGGCGTATTATTTTCTTTTTTATTATTATCTATTAATATGAATATTTTCCAAAATTCTTTGCTATTTTGTTTTTGGGAGCGTCGTAACTTAACCCTCAGTTGGCTATTATATCGTACTTTACTATTTCGATGTGTTTTTTTTATACTTTCCTCTGCACTCGAGCAGCGCGTTTTTGTGTCCGTGCATGGGTTTATTCTATAAAATTTCCTCGCTCGCCTTAAGTTTGTCCGTGATTCAAGACAATGTTTACTGAACCAAGGTCTCTTTCTTTGACTATAAACTTTAATCTGGTTTATTTTATTTCTAGCCTTATTTCTTCCTTTTACACCAAATGTTTCCTTACAGGCCCGCTGGTATATATTGCAGAGGCCTTGGTTTATTTCCTCAACTACTCGGGGGTCCGGGTTCGTCTCCAATTCTAGGGCACTAAGTTTACTTTCTAGTTCTAGGATATCTGTCTCCTTTATGTTTTCTAGAAATTCAGCTGTTTTATTGCAATCCCATTTTGGAAAACTAATATCCTTGTCTGCGGCGCATGGGTTAATCCGATTCAGATCTGTGTTTGTATTTTCGTCATCATGATTGAGAGAAGTACCGTTAGCCCACGTCGCTGATTGTTGTGTATTACAAACATCTTCGTTTGTCTGTTCAACAGCACAATCAACTGTAAAAACAACTGGGCAGTGGACATCAGACAATAGTTCATTGAAGTCTCTAACGGTAAAGTCGTCTGTATGTATGTATGAGCGGATTTGCAAACAGGTGACAGCAAATACTTGAGCTGTTAATGTCATAACTGCAAAATATGGTTCGAAATTCCCTCTCGTGTTTACAGGCCGTCTGAACTTTTTTGTTGACAAAAAATCTGAATTATTGCGCACTAGAAAGACAACATGAACCACCTGTAAAAAAATAACCGAGTGTATAAAATCGGGACGATACACATAAAATAAGACAATATTCATAACAAAGTAAGCAGACTGCTTCAGAAATCACTTTTTCACGAAGTATATTCCAAGTGACCTGGAACTATATTGAGCGTGTTGATTTCCCCCGGTGGCGTGAAGTTATTTACTTCCTAGTAACCATGGAATTTGAGGCGGGTGTGTTTGATGTCTGCAAAGGACCGATTGAAGATGGGGTGAAAATGATGCATTCGTGCTTTTAAATAAGGTGCGCTTGGACGATGCTGAGAATTTAGTTTTTTCTTGCAACCAACAATCTAACACAAGCGTCGATCAGTGTCTTTTGTCATCGTTTAACACTGGCAAATGTGACAAATCTCCTTCACCGGAAACTTATCTCCCAATTTGCAAATCACAATAAACATAACCCCTGTCAGCATGGCCGTTTGGTCAAAACCGAAACGAATTATCGAATTCACGGCCGAAATTAGCTGCAATTGGCTTTTAAAGAAATGAAATACACGAAATATTCGCAATTTCTTCATTATCCATGCCGAGTAACTTTTTAACCAGACCATATGCGATCAGTTTCTTTTGACGGCATCAAACTGATATTGTTTGTGGTACTTAATAGTACGAGAAGGCGAAAGAAGCCAAATACTTCCCATCGATAGCGTCATCTATAAATTAATTAAAATTGATAATTCCTTTTATTTTACTGAAATTATGAATTGATAAGGTGGGTGTGTTGCGATTACTATGCCCCAGACCTGGAAGTTGGAAAATCAAAGGTGCATCTAGGGCTGTGCAGTGCCAATGGTGACCTCTGTCCTCTTACCCATTCATCATTACATGTACCAACATTCTCCCTTGTATCTTAACCATCTACGCCAATTTGAAGGATATTTGGTGTTGTGATCGAGCATCATGGGGAAACAATGCCCGTGTAGCTGCTGTAGCATGTGTTTCTTCCCACATTTTTTCAGAGTTGTGGTACTTTTTCACTCTTTTGAGCTAGAAAATTTTGTTTATAACTAATTGATTTGTTACAATTTGTTGCAAAGTGCCTGCTGATACCCTCAGATGTATTGCTACAAAATATTTCTGGTGAAGATTCTGTTCCTATTATCAAGCAACAACCTAATGAATATTCTGTATAAAGCCACCACACTTTTATCAGATCAGTGTGGTTTTGAAGGCTTATTTAACTCAAAATGTTGATTATGGCAGGACTTTTCTATTCACCCATCAATCAATAAATTAAGTGTTATAGTTGGAAGTAAGAAGCATGAAAGGTCCAGAACTAAAAGTCTAAAAAGAATGTTTTGCAGTGTAACATGATTTTTGCAGGTACACTTATTTGGAGGGTTACCTGTCTGATAGTGTTTGGAACATGTGTGGCCAGGATCTTCAAAAAGAAAAAAAAGAGTTAAACTTTGAGAAAAAGGCATTTGCCTTGAGTGCCAGAGGTAGAGTCATACAAGTTAGAGAGCCCCTCCCCGGTATTTTTTTTGTGTCAAATGGAGCTCCCTTTTCACCTTTTGGGGATTGCTTTGTGTACTGCGTTCTTGAAAAAAAATATGTGAGACCCTCTGGATGTGCCCTTCTGATCTCAATATGCCAATAAGCTTCCTTGGGGAAAGTACATGCAATAATGGTTATGTAAGGTTGATTTGATGTGTTTTGAATAACAATGTACTTTTAAGTACATTAGATGGTTTATTGCAGTGACAGGTTACAGTTACCCTTATTTCTTCTCCAACAATGAGTGTATTGGTGTCCAAGAGTAAACAGAGCTATTATACTTATTGATAAACCAGACAAATTTAACAATTTAATTACTATCAAATTGATGCATGGGATAAAAGGGGTTACTGTGCAAGCGGTTTGTAAATATATTTATTCAACTACAATGTATGACTTTGCAGTGCATTCTACATAGGAGAACATCATAGTTTCTTTCCAAACCACCCCAGTGACACATACATCTTTATATTGGGAGACACTCTTTTGTCCTTCCATACTTCTTCTGGTGGACTCCTTCAAGTTGACCTTTGTTGAACTCCCCAAATCAAATCATAAACAAAAGAAAATGTCTGCCTTCAATCAGTGAGCACTCCACTTATAACATTTGGTCTCAATCTTTATTACTTTCATGAATTAGGAAAAGATTTCTTCGAGCATGTACTTCAATGTTTATAGGATACAGCTGTTATTTTATTTTGAGGTATTTTATTGTAAAAATTTTGTTCTCTCACTTATGCCATAGCAGACTTTCAGGTGGTGCTATTTACACATGGCAGCAGTTCCATGGCAAATTCCAGTTACCACATGTTCTATGTTTCATTCCAAGCATTTTGATATATAATTTATTGGGGTGTAACCGGAGGGGCCTTGGGGCACGCCAACCAAAAAATAGGTTCAATCAACCACTCTACCACCTCCCGGCTATACTCAGGTTCGAGGGTCTTGAACTATGGCATAGGAAAGTAGTTTGATATGAAATAAAGTTATAACATCAGAAAAGGTTAATTTGATTTATTAAATAACAGTTGTAAATTTCAGTGATAACAAGAAATATAATCTGTGACACATGAGCACTGAAAATGGACGGTGACTTTTTTGGCAATTTGACACCTCCATACAAAAACTAAAAGCTACAGGGGGCGAATTTCTGAGGTGCCAGTTTTTAAAGAACGTATTACCTGCACTCCTTAATGCGCGTTCAAAAGTTGAGAGTGGCGCACGTTCGGATCTCCGAATGTACACATTAACTCACAAAGTGCATGTGTACAGACGGATATACGGACGCACGGAACTATCAACGTGCAACCTATACCGCCGACGGTGAAATAGTCGAAAAGCCGAAATGAGGCGAGCACCGTTTCACTCTCCAGAGATAATATTTAATAAAATATTATACGACTCTGGTTAGGCCATAGAACATAATAATCTTGATTAATAGCCAAAATCCCCGCCCTGAATTCCCAGGAAAGAGAGCAACCTCTCTTAAGTTTCGAACCTAGAGGTTCTTTAACAACAAGAGAGGTGAAGCGAACCTTGAGGTTCTTTAGCCATCACCAAGAGTGATTTGAATAAGCCGCAACACGGGTTTTTATAGCAACAATGACCAATGAATTTCCTTGGTCAGAGAAGGCCCACAGTGAAGGGGACAAATTCAGAGGTCAATTTTAATTGGCACAGAAAAATTCTCTTGTCCAATCAAAATGCCTCTGAGTAAAACTATACGGGGATATCCACAAAATGGAGAACGGTGTTACTCTTAAACGAAAATAGGATATATCTAAATTCGACTAAAAATAAAAGAACTTTTACGACCTGGGAAGGAATACTTGGTAAACACCTGGACAATACTTATAAAAGATAAACAGAAGCATGCAAAAACTGCTACAAAATGGGAATATTTTACCAGGTATGTGGAAATATCAAATTGCCCAAAACGTCCCCGTCACATTCCTCCCTCCTAAAAATAAAAATACAATTTTTTTTTCTTTTTACGCCTACATCAGTCTCTTCACTTCCACAAGTGACAAGGCTTCTTCGTCATGGTCCCATCCTCAGAAAAAGATATAATAAGGTCCCTTGCATCCACACAGTCTCTTTCCAGTTGATCACTCACTGACCTTTCTACTTTTCTCTTCTGTGATGCACTCTCCCTTTCCTCTCGATGTATCCGCTGACGTGGACATCTAAATCCCATGGGATCAATAAACTTCTCATTACATCTCTTGATGGTAGTAGCATTACTGATCATCTCTTCTGCCTGCTTCACTTCTCTCTTATGCTGTCTGATGAGATGTTGCCGGATTTCACATCGTTTGACATCAACCTTCAAACACCTTTCTACCGGACAACACCACAAATCCACGGTTTCAATGTGAAACCTTGAGAAATGACTACGGTAAGCTGACAGGGTGTTAAACACGTGATCATTACACTTCTCCACGGGACATACCATTCCCTTTATTGGCGATTCCATTGGTAAATCACTGTCCAAACTTTCCATTTCTCTTTCAGTTACAAATATATCTAGTACGTCCATCACTGAAAATATACGAAAAATAATTTAATATTTTGGTACAACACCAATCTACTCCAACAACCAAGGCACGGTAGATGAACACTTTTCAAACACTTAGGTCTAGCATATTTTCTGACACTCTCGAGAAAATTATGTCATAAACTTTTGTTTCCGTTCCTTGGAAAGTCTCCAATCTCTCATATATGGGAAATTGTCTGCAAACCACAGGAACGAAAACAAGTTCTACGGATACATAAAATATCCCTACTTACAATAAATATGCATTCCCTTGATATATGTAGCACAGTTAAGAATGCTTTTAGAAAATTTCATCTACGGAATCACATTTAAGTGACTACTCTCAATGAATTACATCTTTAATTACTCTGCTACCTACTTGGTGTGTGTCAGTGTATGGATTCAAAAGATACATACATATTTTCTTCAACTACGGAGCTGTTTCATTACAGCTACTCTCATTGACTAGTAGTTCATTAGAACCCTACACTCTTTTATTTCAATTGTACCATGCCAAGTGTGTTAGGAATTCAACAGTACCTAGGGGGGTTTGATCATCCCCTACTAGGCGGGTCCTCAGGTGGCGGATAGAGGACTCCTGCTCAATTGGGCAGGTTTGCTAATTTCTAATTGGCAGGTTTGCTCAATTGAGTTGGTTCGCTGCGAAATACATAAATACGCAGCCCCGGACCAAAATGATCAATCCTGCTAATACCATCTGGCAGGCACCTTGTTCTCCCGTGAGGTGCGTCCCGAAGGCCCCGGAAGAAGGAATCCTGGCAGTTGAGGACTCGTGGCCCCGGTTAGGGCAGTCTCCGGGATGGAGCCCTGGTCTCCATTTTGGAGATAATCTTGTTCAACACACTGCTTTGGCCCCAATTTCGGGAGTAGAAGGATGGTCGGATGGTCCGTTCTGGCCAATCGGGAGCCCCCACCCCACAAAGTACTGGGTGTCACGTCGGGGGGCATTTGGTGGCCATTCAATCAGTCATTTCTTTTAATCATTTATCATAATTGCCATTGTGTGATGTTTTTAAACTAATTTTTTAACCAAATACTTATTTCTGCTGCACTGTTTGTTTCAGTTTCACGTGGCAACCGTAATTACAGTGTTTTATAAAGTGATTGGTTGGATGGTCGCCATCTGAAGACCTGGCACTTCCACACACGGGCCAATCAGTCAGTGGCATGCCTCGGCATCAACACTGGCTGAGTATACTGCTCCATACCAGGTATGTGGGAATACCGGCAGCCCAGTGGGTTCACTGCATGGCAGTAACCCTACCCCTTGTTGGACTCCATGGTGGGTGGGAGCCGGAGCAGTGAACGCATTACTACATTAACATGGATCACATACCCAATAAAAAAAAGAAACGAGGTCGAGAAATACAGCTCACTTCATCAGACTCTGATTCAGATAAGGATACCGACACTTATAACATTTCAAAGAATTGGCCAAGGTTTATTATCATCTATGCAGAAGATGAAGGTAAAAAGGCATCATCAGTCAACCCATTTGTATTAGAAAAAACTATTAAAGGTATAGCAGGGACAGTGAAGGATGTAAAAAAATTAAGATCAGGGGGAATATTGGTCGAATGTAAGACGGAATTTCAGGCAGTGAATCTATTAAAAATTGAACACATTATGGATATGAAAGTTGTGGCCTTTCCGCACAAGACCCTAAATTCCAGCAAGGGTGTGCGTAGAACAAGAGAACTTGCAGGCATGGATGTAATGGATATACGGAAGGAACTAACATCACAAAATATCACAAAAGTCAAAAGAATTGAGATTAAAAAAGAGGGTAAACTCATACAGACCAACACATACATTTTAACTTTTGGCTCATCTCAACCGCCAAAATCAATTAAAGTGGGTTACATGAACATCAAAGTGGATTTGTACATACCAAATCCACTTCGATGCTTCAAATGCCAAAAGTTTGGTCATAGTCAAAACAACTGTAGAGGTCAAACAATATGCTTTAGATGCGGTCAACAACATGAAGAGCCATGTAACAACCCAATCAAGTGTGTAAACTGCCAGGGCAATCATATGTCATCCTCTAAAGATTGCCCTATCTGGCAAAAAGAAAAAAACATCCAAAAGGTGAAGTGTGAAAAACAAGTAAGCTTTCAGGAAGCCAGAGCAATTGTAACATCTACGCTTGGCTTCAATACATCAGCACCATCGTATGCCACAACAGTAAAACAAAAGGTACCCACAAAGTCAGTAGAATGCCAGACACAGTATACATGGCTCAACAGCACAATTCCTTCCTTATTACAGGCATTTACTATGGATCATCCTAATCAAACAGAAACACAATCAACACAAACCAAATCAACTGTTTCCTCAACAAACGACCAAATAACAAAAACAATTCACACGCAAGACCACACAAACGAGCTATCACAAAAAAATAAAAATTCTAATCCAAAACCTGAACAAAAGAATGAGTCAAATAAATTGAAATCAAATCAGCAACAAAGATCCCAGCAAGAAAATCTGCGTCAGAGTCAGAGGAGAAAACAACAAAAAGAGCAAAAAGAAAAGGATAAAAAGAAATTAGAACCAGACAGACTCCCAAAACGCCTTCAAAATGTTGTGACGAACAACATGTTTGATGGCATCGAGGCAATGTCAGTCGATGAGTGCATCGATGACACATTCTCGTCTAAGCCACGCCTGTCTTCATCACAGGGTAAGTCCCCACGTAAGACTTCACCAAGAAAAACGGGGGCAATATCTCCCATACGTCCACCAGCAAAATCGCCACTCAAACATGGCCAACACACCTAAACACAATATAATACAGTGGAATTGTCGAGGTTTTAGAGCGAATTTTAATGAACTGGGCCTTCTAAGCCAAAAATATAAACCTGCTGCCTTTTGCCTGCAGGAAACTCTTCTAAAGAAACCCGAGGCTCAGGATCATTCAGCTTTCAAGCATTATACATTGTATAATGCCTGGGCAGATGACAATGATCTTCATATTCGTGGAACATCTGTTTTAGTTAGGAATGACATCATTCACAGTTCTGTTCCATTACAGACAAATTTACAGGCTGTGGCGGTACGCCTAACATTAAACAAAACAGTAACACTTTGTTCGATTTATCTTTCACCAAGTAAAGCCCTACAGCTGAATGATCTTGAGTTACTGGTCCGACAACTCCCAACTCCATACATTTTGTTGGGTGATTTTAACGCACATAGCCCCCTTTGGGGTAATTCCTGCAGTCAAGAAGACGTAAAGGGTAAAACTGTGGAAGAATTTATTTTAAAATACGACTTGTGTTTGTTTAATGATGGTTCAGACACTTACCTACACCCCGCATCTGGTTCGTATACATCAATTGATCTTACAATTGCTTGCCCTTCTATCTTGCTCGATTTTTCTTGGAAGGTAGAAGATGACTTGTGCGGGAGTGACCACTTTCCAATTGTGTTGGAGAGTGTAGTTCCGGCAGACGATGAGAGGGTGCCCCAGTGGAACTTTAAAAAGGCTGATTGGGACACTTTCTCATCGCTTTGTTCTGAACGACTCACACAGGAGAAATTTCAGGATAGTGCTGATCAAATAGAACATTTTACAAATGAGTTACTTGACATTGCAAACACAGTCATCCCTAAGACCTCGGCAAATCCAAAACGTTTCACTAAACCATGGTTTGATAATGAATGTAAACAGGCTATAAAGGTGCGCAAGAAAACTGAACGAGAATTTAACAAGTCACCAACCACACATAATTTAGATAAACTACGTATCAATCGGGCAAAAACAAGACGACTTATAAAACAAAAAAAGAAAACTTCTTGGGAAACTTATGTTTCCAAACTTAACCAAAACACTCCTATCAACAAAATTTGGAAAATGATAAGAAAAATTAAAGGAAACGAAACAAAATCAACTGTACAACACCTGGAAGATAACAACTCATTACTTACATCTAAAAAAGAAATTTCAAACAAATTGGCTTCCACATTTTCGAAACATTCGTCGTCTGTAAATTGTAATCCAGAATTTATCAAAATTAATAAACAGCAAGAAAAACAAAAGATCAAATTTACCTCCAACAATCTTGAGGATTACAATGAACCTTTCTCTATGGAAGAGTTATGTAACTCTTTGCATAGAGCAAGGGATACTGCTACTGGTCCCGATGAAATTCACTACAAACTTTTAAAGCATCTACCACAAACATCACTACAACTTTTATTATCAATTTTTAATGGCATTTGGGTGAATGGCCAGTTTCCACCATCCTTGCATAAAGCAACAATAATTCCTATTCCTAAGCCTGATAAAGATCACAGCAACCCAAGCAATTACAGGCCTATTGCCTTAACCAGTTGTCTGTGTAAAACCATGGAGAGGATGATCAATGATCGACTTGTCTGGTTTCTGGAATCGAACAATCTGCTTGCGGATGTTCAGTGTGGTTTCAGAAACCAGAGAAGTACTGTAGATCATTTGGTCAGACTGGAAACGTTTATTAGAGATGCCTTTGCCAGAAGAGAACATGTGGTCGCTATCTTCTTTGATTTGGAAAAGGCATATGATACAACGTGGACGTATGGGATTTTAAAAGATTTTTTTAACATGGGGTTGAGAGGGCGTATGCCCCTTTTTATTGAAAACTTTTTAAGGGACCGCCAATTTCAGGTTCGTGTTGGGTCAACGTTATCTGATCCTCATGGGCAGGAGTTGGGGGTTCCTCAAGGAAGTATTTTATCTGTTACCCTTTTTTCAGTGAAAATCAGTAGTATTATTGATGCAATTGAGAATATGGTTGACTCGTCATTGTATGTAGACGACTTTTTACTCTGCTATAGCAGCAAAAAAATGAATGCTATAGAGCGCAAACTTCAGCTGTGTTTGAATAGAATCCAGAAATGGGCTACAGAAAACGGCTTCAAATTCTCTAAGATGAAAACTAATTGTGTTCATTTCTGTAAGCTCCGTAAGCACCACCTTGATCCGGAATTGAAAATAGACGGGAGTCGTATTAATGTTGTTAAGGAAGTGAAATTCTTGGGTTTGTTGTTTGACAACAAACTGAATTTCACTTCTCACATAAAACAACTAAAGATAAAATGTAAAAGGGCACTGAACCTCTTGAAGGTAGTTGGTAGCACTGATTGGGGTGCTGACCAAAAAACATTGATCCATCTGTATAGATCACTTGTCAGATCTAAATTAGATTATGGCTGCGTGGTTTATGGTTCTGCAAGAAAATCATACCTGAAACCACTTGATGCAATTCATAATAGTGGTATTCGTATTAGCTTGGGTGCATTTAGAACTTCACCAATAGAATCAATGCTTGTTGAGGCGGAGGAGCCTTCTCTTGAGAAGCGCAGAATTAAACTCTCCCTTCAATATGTCTCTAAACTTCATTCTAATCCATCAAATCCTGCTTATACCTGTGTTGCAGAACCTCGAAATATCGAATTTTTTAACCGCCACCAGAAACATATTCCTCCATTGGGAATTAGAATTAAGCCCCATATGGAATCTGCCAAAATTAAACCAGATGCCATTAAAGAAAACCGTATTTCACAGAATCCTCCCTGGCATCTTAAAAAAACAACGGTTATTTTAGATCTTGCTTCTACCAAAAAGTCTGAAACAAATTCTCTGCAATTTAAGCAGAAGTATGCTGAAATTAAGTCAAAGTATAGTGCATATACAAGGATCTATACAGATGGATCAAAAGATGGTGACAAAGTATCATCAGCTGCTGTTACTGGTGATCATATCACCTCAATCAGAATACCGAATCAAAGTTCTATTTTCACAGCTGAAGTTAAAGCTTTACAACTCGCTCTTGAACATATCGAGAATGCTCAGGAAAGGAAGTCGATTGTTTTTTCTGACTCTCTTTCCTCTTTACTTGCTTTACTCAACCCCAGGTTGAAGAACCCTCTCATTCTGGAACTTCGTGAGAAGTTAACAACTCTCATGTCTGACCAATATGATATCGTGTTTTGCTGGTTACCCGGACATGTAGGTATCGCTGGTAACACCAAAGCGGACAGTGCAGCAAAACAGGCTTTGACCAAGCCTCTCACTGATTTTAACATCCCTTCTAGTGATTTCAAACCACATATTAATAACTACATCAGATCTCTGTGGCAGACGGGATGGGATGGAGCGACAAATAACAAGCTCCATCGCTTCCGACCAAACATATTTGATCACTACCCATCCAGTAACCTTTGTAGAAAAGACCATGTTATTCTGTCTCGATGTCATATTGGTCACACACGACTTACACATTCCTTTTTGTTAGAGGGTAATATGCGACCAGAGTGTGTTCCCTGCCAGCAGGTGTAGTCAGTGGAGAGTACTGATTTTGATCTTGTTAGACGACAGTATTTTAATGTTGTGTCTCTTCGAGACCTATTTTATAATACAAATTCACATAAAGTTTTGCTGTTCCTGAAGGAAATCAACCTTTTTAATAAATTTTAAATTGTTTGTTTTTATTATTTCACATTCTCATTCATTCAGGGTTGATTTACGCAGCATTTTCTGAACACTTGATTTCACTTTCACCTTACTGTGTTCTTTGATTAATTTTATTCCTCATACTTCATATTTCGTTGATTGGTTTTTAACTACCTCATGGCAAATGGTGATCTATTTTAAAATGCATACCTTTCATCGCCACGATATAGCCTTAGTTGCTGATGTGGCGTAAAGCAACAATAAATAAATAAATAAATAAATTCAACAGTATTAATCCCATTTACTATTCTCTCTACTACCTGTACAATGTATCATCCAACAAACCAATCAACCCTTATATAAAACAAAAAAAAAAAAACAAAAACAAAACAACTTATATACAAATATCTGTCTCTGGGAGTTACGATTCAGTTATGGTGAATAAATGATAGGCCTCCTGATTTGCCGGCCACATCTAGACCTTTTAATTTCAGGAGAAACCTCTAGTTCTGGCAAAGTAGGCATTTGTATTTCATGATCACTCTCTGGCTCACTATCTTCTGTTATGGAAGTATTTGCCAATTCAGTATTGTCTGAAGCGTAAATTATCCAATTTTCGGGTGGCATAGTCCCCTCATAAGGTTTTAATTGATCTACATGAAAAACCACAAACCTACTATAGGACTTTTTTGTAGTTCATAAGTGACATCTGTTATCTTTCGTATTACCTTATACGGGCCAGTCCAACCTAAACCTAACTTGGCCTGTCCAGACGGAGGATACCATCTCCACACAAAATCATCAGTTTCATATTTTTGTGGTTTTAACCCTCTGTCGTAATATTTTTTCTGTTTACTTGCTGCTTTTTTCATATTCCTTTGAACAAGGTCAAATGTATCTTTAAAGACACTTTTCAACCACTCTACATACTCAACGTGACAGTAAGTAACAAAATAACCAGGAGGGTTTGGAAGAATCAAATCCAGAGGATGGTTTATCTCTCTACCAAACATCAACAGATTAGGTGAACAACCTGTACTGTCGTGTACGGTAGACCGATAGGCCATCAAACCAAATGGTAAATTTTCGTCCCAATTATTTCTCTTATCATTAGCATAGATAGCTAACATTTGTTGTAGGGTTTTATTATACCGCTCCACCAAACCATCAGATTGTGGCCTATATGGTGTAGTTCTAGTTTTTTCAATTCCCAGTTCTTTGCATAAAATACTAAACAGCTCTGATTCGAATTCTCGACCTTGATCTGAATGTAACTGTTTTGGGACACCGAATCTACAGACAAATTCATTAACCAGTTTATCAGCTGCTGTCAGTGCAGTGTGGTTTGGAACAGATATGCTTCAGTCCATTTGGTGAAATAATCACAAACAACTATAATGTATTCATTACTATCAGATGTTAGAGGAAGCGGACCAACTATATCGACGGCTATACCGTCTAAAGGAGCGCCAACAACTGATTGATGCAGAGACGATTTTCCAAGACCAGGTCCCGGTTTTGCTCTTGCACAAACATTACACTCTTTGCACCATCGTCTGATATCCGCTGACATACCAGGCCAATAAACTCTAGATTTTATAGATTTAATGGTTCTATCTCTGCCTAAATGACCCGACATTTTATTTTTATGGAGCTGTTCAAAGACGTTCATTCTAATTTCACTGGGTGCAATTAACAAGTAGACCTCTTTACCAATAAAGTTTCTCCACTTGTAATACAGTAGATTGTTTACAACTGTTAATGATTCCCGCCTACCCCACAGAGTCTTAACCTCTTGGCTAAAATCTAATGCAATATGACGGGGTGGTTTGTCGGAATAGACCTTTTTTAACTGTAATAGCCGATTAATTGTGGGATCTCTTTGTTGCCAGTCAATTAATTCTTCACAAGACCAAGTTTGCAACCAGTTATGTGTATCTGGATCGTCACATGGTGTTGGCTGATTCATGGAAGAATCACTTTCTGATTCGGATTCATTTTCATTAATCCTTACAGGTGCCAACACATTTCCCACCGATTCACTCGAATCTTTGTGGTTTCCACAGTGACAATCTGGACAATCCCAGCGTTTACAATAGGAAGGGGGCCTCCTTGACAAACTATCAGCATTGCTGTGTAAATTTCCTTTTCTATGTATTATTGTAAAATCATATGTCTCTAGAATGGAAAGCCACCTAGCTAACATTCCTTCTGGGTTTCTAAAATTTTTCAGCCACTTCAAAGATGCATGGTCAGTTCGTACAGTGAAGTGTCTTCCCCACAAAAGGTGTCTGAATTGCCTCACAAATGTTACCACAGCACGCAACTCCCTATAAGTAGTACAATACCCCCCTTGGTGTCTATTTAGGGTCTGACTTGCATATGAAATGACTTTTCCCTGACCATTCTGTACCTGGGAAAGAACAGCCCAACTCCATACAAACTTGCATCAGTATCCAAAATAAACTCAGCATTGGGATCGGGATATGCCAGAATAGGTGCAGTTGTCAATAATCTTTTGAGAGTTTCAAAAGCTGATTGACAATCTTGTGTCCAAGCAAATTTGTTCCCCTTTCTAGTTAACTGTGTTAAAGGACCAGCAACCGATGAGAAATTCTCGATGAACCTTCGATAATATCCGGCTAATCCTAAAAAACTTCTGATTTCTGAAACAGTATTGGGTACAGGCCATTTTTTAACACTCTCAATTTTCTCGGGATCACATTGGATCCCTTCACCTGATACCAAATGGCCAAGAAATGAAACCTGATTCTGAAACAGTGTGCATTTTGAGGGCTTCAAGGTCAAATTAGCTTTCCTAAGTCGTTCAAACACTAAACGAAGGTTTTGCAGAGCTTGCTCAAAATCAGAACCGAACACAATAATGTCATCAAGATAACAAAGACATTTTTCCCATCTGAGGCCACTTAAAACTAACTCAATTAATCTTTCGTAGCAACTTGGGGCATTACAGAGCCCAAAACTCATGACCTTGAACTGAAATAAGCCCATATGAGTAGAAAAAGCTGTCTTAGGTTTGTCCTCGTCTTCCATTTCTAATTGCCAATACCCCGAAACTAGATCTAGGGTACTAAACCAACTGGAACCCAGTAAAGCATCTAATGCTTCATCGATTCTCGGGAGGGGATAGGCATCCTTTTTCGTCACTGAATTAAGTTGCCTGTAATCAACACAAAACCTCCATGTATGATCTTTTTTAGAAACTAATAAAATTGGAGACGACCAGGGACTTTCACTTGGTTCAATGATATCATTTTTTAGCATATTATCAATTTCCTTTTCAACAATGGGTTTCTGAGCCACGGGTAATCTTCGAGGTGATATTTTAATTGGCTTTGCCCCACCTGTATCTTCTTTGTTTCACTAGACCAGTTCTACCCAATCTTCCATCTGGTGACATAAAAACATCTTGAAATTCAGTTAAAAACTTATTAAGTTTAACTTTTTGTTCTTCATTTAATTTTTCAGAAGATCTTTGAAACAATGATTGCAAAAATTCGGGTAGTTCTGCCAAAACATCTGTAGAGTTCTCATTGTTTCTTTTAACAATGTCTACTGATTGTAAACTTCCCACTGATGAGTGTCTGTTAAGTTTAACTGGTCTATCCGTGATGTTCAGAACTGAAAATAAGATATTTTCTGGGTTTACCAATGTTCTAGCAATTAAAAACCCCTTTTTATTCAAGAAACTGTAAGGTTCCAACAAATTGTTACCCTGCAAATGTGTTTTGTTTCCTTCTGTATAACCACGAACTACTACTTCAGAATTCGACGGGATCGTAATATTTGTTGAAAGCTTAATTCGTGCACAGATTGGATTTAAATCTTTTTCTAACTTAACCACTTTTCTATCAACATACAACAAACCTTTGGAAACTCTGATGGTTACATCATTTTGTTCCATGAAATCTAAACCCAAAATACCTTCAAGCCCATCTAATTCAGCAACAATGAACTCATGACAAAATGGAATTCCACTGAGAGAAAACTCAAGGGTGATTTTGCCCAAAATTTCAAGACTCTTTCCATCTGCCGCTATCAAAGAGATGTCAGCGTCCATTAACTTGGGTTTATCTCCAACTATATTCCAATGTTTCTTTTGACAACAAACTCAAAGCTGAACCTGTATCAACCAAAAACTTAAAAGTGCAATTACCTATCATTGCTCGTGCTGACATACTGGTCTTTCTCAACAATTTAGCCTCACTACTGACCCATTTTCACGATCTGTTACCTGGGTTACATCAAGGGTCATTGGTGTAACCCTATCTCTTTTACTTGCCCTTGCTTTGCAGTAACTTTTTTATTTGACTTGTTGGCCGCACTGTCTTTTAAAGGACAATCATAAGATAAATAACCTATTTCATGACAAACATAACATTCAGTAGTAGCTGGGTTAAAAGATCGCTTTCGTCTTTTGCTTTTAAATGTTAATTCTGAGAGTTTAGTTACACAGTCCCCCATGAGACTAACGAGTTTAGATAACTCTTGTTGTTCATGATGACTTTGTTTAGGAGCCTCTACTTCAGAATTAGGTGGTTGTTTAACTGAAGCTATAACTTGATCTCCCCCATCCAGCCTTGGTTTGATAGGAACATTTTGTGGCCCTTTTACTGCTTCGAATTCTATTGCAAGCGATATTGCGGCCTCTAAACTTTTTGGGTGATGAAAAATGACGTGATCATGAATTGCTGAACTTCCAATGCCCATTAACAAACTGTTCCACTACGTTAATTTCTCGATCATCATATGACATTTCTGGAAAAGCCAAACATCCCAATCTTCTTAAAGAATGGCCATAATCAGAGGGGGACTCATTTTTATTCCTTTTTCTATTTCTAAACTCGTACCTATGTGCTATAACTAACTCTTGAGGGTTAAACCGTTTTGTTAGTATGGATTTCAAATTTTCATAATCATTTCTTTGATCTGAAGTCAAATCTCCAAGCAATTTTTGGGCTTCCCCCTCAAACTCATCACTAATTGTTGCCCCTTTTCCACATATGACCATTTATTCCAAGCTGCTACCTGCTCAAAATGGACCATATAGTCCTTCAGTTCAACAGTTTTCCCGTCATACTTATCAGGCTCTTTCTCTTTCCTAATGGGATAATTTCCCCATGTTTTATTAAACTTTTGTGGCGATACTGAAAAACGACCAACTTCTGTTTGTGAGGTATCTGGAAACCGCCTATGAGGGTCATATTTTGAAGCCTCTTCACTTATTTCACCCATTTTTCTTTCGTATTCATTTTTACATTGTTCAAAGTGAGCAGAGAGTTCACGAAACTCTTTTTCAATTTCCTCTCTCTCCCAATCATACTTGTTGTCATCAAAATAACAGGTAACTGTTGGCTCTTTAGGCCTAGCACCACGATAATGTGTCCGATGTTCAGCACTCATGTGTCTAGTGGAAGAATCATCCCAATTAGCCATGGTTTCAATTCAAGACCCTGCTCGAAGCGCCAAAAATGAAACCGGAGGGGCCTTGGGGCACGCCAACCAAAAAATAGGTTGAATCAACCACTCTACCACCTTCCGGCTATACTCGGGTTCGAGGGTTTTGAACTATGGCATAGGAAAATAGTTTGATATGAAATAAAGTTATAACATCAGGAAAGGTTAATTTGATTTATTAAATAACAGTTGTAAATTTCAGTGATAACAAGAAATATAATCTGTGACACATGAGCACTGAAAATGGACGGTGACTTTTTTGGCAATTTGACACCTCCATACAAAAACTAAAAGCTACAGGGGGCGAATTTCTGAGGTGCCAGTTTTTAAAGAACGTATTACCTGCACTCCTTAATGAGCGTTCAGAAGTTGAGAGTGGCGCACGTTCGGATCTCCGAATGTACACATGAACTCACAAAGTGCATGTGTACAGACGGATATACGGACGCACGGAACTATCAGTGTGCAACCTATATCGCCGACGGTGAAATAGTCGAAAAGCCGAAATGAGGCGAGCACCGTTTCACTCTCCAGAGATAATATTTAATAAAATATTATACGACTCTGATTAGGCCATAGAACATAATAATCTTGATTAATAGCCAAAATCCCCGCCCTGAATTCCCAGGAAAGAGAGCAACCTCTCTTAAGTTTCGAACCTAGAGGTTCTTTAACAACAAGAGAGGTGAAGCGAACCTTGAGGTTCTTTAGCCATCACCAAGAGTGATTTGAATAAGCCGCAACACGGGTTTTTATAGCAACACTTACCAATGAATTTCCTTGGTCAGAGAAGGCCCACAGTGAAGGGGACAAATTCAGAGGTCAATTTTAATTGGCACAGAAAAATTCTCTTGTCCAATCAAAATGCCTCTGAGTACGGGGATATCCACAAAATGGAGAACGGTGTTACTCTTAAACGAAAATAGGATATATCTAAATTCGACTAAAAATAAAAGAACTTTTACGACCTGGGAAGGAATACTTGGTAAACACCTGGACAATACTTATAAAAGATAAACAGAAGCATGCAAAAACTGCTACAAAATGGGAATATTTTACCAGGTATGTGGAAATATCAAATTGCCCAAAACATCCCCGTCACAGGGGTTATTCATTTTGGGCCTTTTTTAGACTTGAAAGAAAATTACATGAAATTTGACCAAAGTTAGGTTGGACGTCCCCTTAACTCAACACAAATTTTACGAAATCCAAACATATCTTTCACTTAAAATCGGTTGCCCACGCGGGAGCACGGCGATGCTGTGTACATCGATGGTGCATTAGTCTTCAACCAATACTAACCCTGCTTGTGTGGAGTTAGTTCCTAGGCGAGTCTGACTGTTGCTCGCAGTTGTTCGGTGGTTCTCTCCGGGTACTCTGCCTTTCTCCACTCGTAAAACTGACCAACACGATGTGATCCTGGTTATCGAAAGTGTAGTTAAACTCAATAAATAAATAAATAAATAAATAAATAAATAAATAAATAAATAAATAAATAAATCTCGTCATCTGTTCAATGTTCAGAGTATTGGAAGTTGTGTTTGGGAGATAACGATATCTTAATTTTGATAGTGGTGTAGAATCAAGGAGGGTTAGGGGAGGATTGGGAGAAGTGGTGACGTCCGTCGGGTAAATTGAGAGGCTGTTTTGTTTTTTATTGATAATTTGGCTGAGACATTAGTTTTTAGACTGCATTTCGATAACTAATCCCTTTTGGGTGCAACTGCCGTGAAACTTTGGTTGCCAAATCTGAGAATTGAATTTTATTAGCCTGTCTGAAAATGTTGGGATTGTCCTTCCTCCCCTCTCCACCCCTCACCAGCGAAAAGTTATGTACGCCCCAAAGAACATATATTTTGAGCTTCAAAATATATCGACAGGAAAAGAACTATCGTCAAGGAAGATTAAGGTGCAAAATAACTAATGGGAAATTTAGCTTGAAAATAGGTGACATGTTCCTTTCGATACCGTCAAAAATCTCAAAAAATGTTATAATTGTCTATTTCTTGATCATTTTTGGTGTTCAAAATTGCGAAGAATTGTTCATAATCATAAATACGGAAGGACAACAAACAAAAAATGAATAATTATTATTTTGTTTATATTTTTGATGACATCGAAGATAACCCATCACCAAATTTCAGGTAACTTTCCCCTGGCTAAAATAGAGCATTGGACTTCATATAGATATGCCGTAGGTCCGATTCTAACCCACGTCGTCTTGTTCCAGTTTTTCAGGTGGCTGAATGATGGTGCAATGTGATAAGGCGTAGCGCACGTCGATGTACATATGCTGTCAAATTAGAGAGGTCTGACATTTACACACGGGGTGGGTTCGGTGAACACACGGGATGTGCTTTCCAAAATTATCCAGCGTACTAAAGTGTTTGGCCACAGGAAAGTAAACTGGCCAACGACAAAGTCTTAACAATCTGGTTCATCATGCCCCCCCCCCAAAAAAAAAAAATGTGATTAGCCCAGAAATGGACATAAATACCGGAATAGTAGTTTCACATTATATATCGCCCTTTAAGGGCAACAAGGCACCATCTGCAATTCTGAAGCATTGCAGATGGTGCCTTAATGCATTTAAAGGACAATATACTAGCCCAGTGCAATAAAACCGTTGAGCGACTGAAACTCAGATGTGACTTTGTATCATGGTAGCAGTTTAATATATTTTAAAACAAAATTAGTCGAAACACACGCGTACACAACGGGGCCACAGGGAGTGTGGGGGGGGGGGGGGGGGGGTTGATGAGAGGCTCCTTTCACTTTTCCTAGAAATGACCACATGTATACACCACTCGTGCCCGATAATCAGTGACACTGGTTTCAGGAGTCTCTCCGTGATATTTCTTGAGTTTCAAGGCTCTA